>BQNB010031538.1:0-53898 GCA_026074375.1 Tanacetum coccineum | reverse complement strand
TTTACAAATTGGATGCAAGTATTGATTACATGTTTGCCTAAGTAGCGATAACCCAGTTAAGCCCATTATCATGAACTGTCAATTGCATAGATGTAGTTGGGAATTACATTATGTGAGCGCGAATGTTATTTAATAGATCTATTCGGGAAACAATCTCCTCGTTCGAGTGACTAGCTATCACCGAGAACGAACGTTATAGCATGTCGAATTTGGGATGTTTCGGGTTAAAACATCATTGCGGGCTGAGTAGCAATATTATGCGAACAAGACTGTCGAGCTTCAGTGTCATGAGCTTAGTGTAAATGTAATCTAGTTTTGTGATGCCTGCATGTGTTGCATTATCACGGGAAAAGTCTTGCGGTCCTGCATTTTATGATTTATCAAACCTATGAATTCACCAACATTATTGTTGACGTTTTTAAGCAATGTTTTCAGGAGATCAATAGGCATGGGATGCCAGGGATGCATTGGGTTACATTTTGGATTGCACGCTTAAAGATTTAGGTGCATCATATTTTGGGAAATGTATTGTCAACTTTTGTAATATTCAACAATGAACAAGTAAAGCTATATGCTTTTGTATTAAGTCTTTCAATTAAATCTAATGTATCATTTTAAACGACTTTTTGTGTCGTTCTTATATATCTTGTGCTATTGATCTTGAAGTAACACGCCCCGGACCCTTATTCTGCTGCGACCCAATTTGGGGGTGTTACACATGACATCTATTTGTCATGATATGTGCAACGACTTCGTGTAAGTCTTTATGGATGATTTTTTTGTTTTTTTATAACTCTTTTGATTCTTGCCTAACTAACTCTAAAAAATGTTAGCTACATATGAGGAAACAAACTTAGTCTTAAATTAGGAAAAATGTCATTTCATAGTTAAGGAAGGGATTGTTCTAGGACATAAAATCTCTAGCACAAGGACTGAGGTAGATAAGGCAAAGGTTGATTTGATACCTAAATTTCCTTTCCCCACCAATGTAAAGGGAATTAGAAGTTTTCTAAGACACACAGGGTTTTATAGGAGATTCATTAAAGATTTCTCTAAAATTGTTAGAACTATGACCCAGCTGTTAATGAAAGACACTAAGTTAATTTTTTATAAAGATTGCATTCAGGAATTGATATCCTTAAGAAAAATTTAATTACAACACACATGATAATTGCTTTAAATTAGAATCTAGATTTCAAATTAATGTGTGTCGCTAGTGATTATGTTGTAGGGATCATGTTAGGACAAAGGGTTGATAAGAAATTTCAATCGATTTATTACGCTAGTAACACTATGAACGACGCTCAAGAACATTACACTACTACAGAAAAAGAACTTTTAGATGTAGTGTATGCTTTCGATAAATTTTGTTTTTACTTAGTCATGTCTAAGACAATTGTTTACACTGATTATTATGCCTTTAAGTATTTGTTCATTAAACATGATGCAAAGCCAAGACTGATCAGATGGGTCCTATTACTCAAAGAATTCACAATCAAAATCAAGTATAAGAAAGGGGATGGGAAATTAGCTGCAGATCATTTGTCGACATTAGAGAATCTTAGATGAGGAACCAATAAGAGATTCATTCCTAGACGAACACTTGATGGCAATTCAAATAAGAAAACTCGAGAAAGATCCATGGTATGCTGATTATGCTAATTTTCTATTATCCAAAGTCATGCCCATGTACATGAATTATCATCTCTAGAAAAATTTGTTTTCGGACCTCAAGTATTACATCTGGGATTAACCTTACCATTTCAAATCATACCCCGATGGGATCATCAGGAGATGTGTGTCTGGCAAGGAGTTACAAGAAATTTTAAAACATTGCCATACGGGGCCAGCTGAAGGACATTACTGAGAAGATATTACTAAAAGGGAAGTATTTGAAGCGGGATTCTATTGGCCCACTATCTTCAAGGATGCTGCAGGACATGTTCAGGAGTGCGAAGCATGTCAAAGATCAGGAAATATTTCTTCTCAGAATTAAATGCGCTTGACTAATATATTAGTTTGTGAAGTCTTCAACATTTGAGGTATTGATTTCATGGGACCTTTCCCTTCCTCTCGAAATAACTGTACATCCTAGTTGTAGTGGATTATGTTTCAAAATGGGTGGAAGTCAAAGCACTGCCAACTAATGATTCCCGAGTAGTCATTAAATTCTTTCGAAAGTTATTCTCTAGGTTCGGGGTACCAAAGGCATTAATTAGCGATAGAGGGACGCATTCTTGCAACTCTCAGCTTGAGAAAACCTTGAAGAAATATGAGGTAGCTCACACACTTGCAACACCCTATCACCTGCAAACTAGTGGTGTTAAACGTAGTACGTGCTTGAGGAAAATATTTTACGTACTCCAGAGACTTACATTTCTCAGTTATAAAAGCGGGAATAGAGTTAAGATAAATACATCTCCTGCCCCCAAATCAGTGTGTGTGTTCACAATATCCGCCAATAGGATAACCAAAATCTGTGTCTTCTGGCGTTCCCGTCATCCCTCCTACTCCAACTACATGCCCCTACACCAAACTCCTCACCAATTACCCCAGCCACGAAACACCCATTTTCTGACACCATATTTGCCCCGCACCCAACTACTCCCCCAACCCCACCCTATCATAACTCCAACCCCCCCCCCTCCCCTCCCCTCGTCCAATGACATTTCCCCCGCCAACCATTCTACCCTCTAAACCCGCCTCTGTACCCCTACTTAATATAACTCTACTATCCCTTCCACCCACACCCCATCCCCCAACGATACCCCTTCCCCCCCCCACCACCACCTCACCTCCACACTCCACAATTCCCTCCATAACCTATTACCACTACTTCATTATGATCTAGTTCAGCACACTCCTCAGCACATTGGCATTCCAGACACCGCCTAACCGCCTACAGAAACCCATTGGTAGTATACCATTTAGGATAATCTATGCGAAAGCTTGCCATCTACTAGTATAAATAGAGCATAGAGCATATTGGGCATTGAAAAATGCAAATCTTGATTTAGATATTGTAGGGAAAATAGGTTTTTTCTGTTAAATCAATTAGCAAAATTAAGAAACAAGGCTTATGAGCATTCCCGTGTATACAAGGAAAGGACGAAGAGGTGGCATGATGCTAGGATACAAGATAAGGAATTTAGGGTAGGTCAGGAAGTTCTGGTCTTTAATTCCATATTGAAAATCTTCCTTGGAAAGCTTAAAACAAGGTGGTATGGACCTTATACGGTGAGCAGAGCATTTCCACATGGAACTGTGGAAGTAATTGGTAGAGACGGGATCTATTTCAAAGTAAATAGGCATCGGTTAAAGAAATATTATGGGTAGATACAAAAAAGAGGGTAGAGACTCTACTTTACGACAAAGTAGACCAGGCTTGAGTCTAACTTAAATACTCGGTAATAAAAAAAGTGATTGTCAGGACACAACCCGTCTTCTATTCTTTTAAATTTTGTTATTTCATTTCTTTAGTTTGTTTGGTTTTGTGTTTTCTTCATCCTTTTTGTGGGTTCGTAAGGCGAAGGAAAGACGAATGTCGTCGTCTTAGCTCATAACTAAATGGAAATTTTGGGGGCGTGGCTATAGTGAGTAACTACGGTATAACTGGTAGATCGAAGTTACGCCATAACTGGTTTTGTAGAAAAAATTTCAAAAATGATTTTTTTATTTTCACAAATCTTGTACATTTTGTCACAAACTTTGTGGGTGTGTTCCCTGTAAGCCCTCAGGAGACTTCACTCATCCACTCGAGATACCAAGGGGTTTAAAAGACTTATTGCAAACACTAAATGCAACTGTAATTCCTACAAAAGTGAGTTACGTTTTTCATTTCTTTTATTTTATTTACTTGGTATTTTTATAGTATAATGCACATGGTTTGATAAGTTAATTTAGGGATTCAAAGTTTTCTCATGGATCTTAATGCTGGACATGTTCTAAAAACGTGTATCTTCGATCATACCGAGCAAAACTCAAGGGAGTCTTTCTGTTTTAATTATACTCTTTCCTTTAATTTTTATCATTTTATGTACAATTGGGACATTATACAATTCAAGTAGGGGGATGGGAGTAGAATTATCACTTGACCAATATTTTCCTTTGTTTTTTTAGATTGTTTTGAAAAATTATGTTGATTTTGACATGTTTTTCTTTACCAAAACTAGAATAGATTCTATGCCGAGCGCAACTACACATTATTCAATTAGTGATGATAGCCTTATATTTTGTTTTCTTATATGACATAATCCACCAAATATGAGTGTGTTGGTAGTACTGTATACTTTAGAACTTGGCTCATACATCATTGCAAGACCATAGACGAGTATTGTATTGAGTTTTCTTGGTACAATTGGGATAGATAGTTCAAAAAGGCAACATATTAGGATTTACACCAAATCAACCCATATGTGTATTATATTGTGTGTTTATCAACTTGTCACATTGACTTGTCGACCTCCCATTAAAAACCCTTTGTTGCACTTATTTTTATTGCAAGATACCCCTAGAAGTACCCCTTCGAGCCTTTCTTTCATTTCATGCACCCATATTTATGTTTAGTTACACCATTTTGCCTTAGCCTACCATGTAGTCTATCATCCATAGTCGGGGAGTTTTTAGTTCCTTAAGTCCTTGGTTTAAGTCGAAGGGTTCGGGAAATGCGCTTTCGTGGAAGATCCATCATTTCGATCAATGAAGACCCCCCGTTATCACTATCACGTTCGATATAATTTATCTCAAGTAGAGGGATGTTTATATTATTATTGTAATTATAATTTCACATGCTACAGATTTCATGCGTTAAAAAAAGTTGTGTTAAAATTCAAAATTATATAACACGATGGCATTTTAAGTGCTGTTATGATATAAAACCAACTTAGTTTTTGTTATATGATTACCTCGTATGTAGTTCGAGGATAATTTTAGAGTTGGTACGTATATAAATCAACTAGTTATTTGAAGGTTGAGCTAGTGTTCATTTGCCTTGACAATTTTTATATGGCATACATCTACATTACATACACTAGCTCATTATTGGCGATGACCAGATTCTTGCACCTCGAAGTTTGAGCTATTGGATGGATGATGACCAGTGATGGAGATATTGTGGAATGTAGACTATTTGTTTGTGTATTTTTATTTTTAAACCTTTCAATGTACATCCCATGTCTATTATCCTTCCCATATTTATTCACGGTCTTAACCTTTAGCTTGCTGGAGTTAAGGAATTAAGGAATCATAGGTGTCTCATTTATGGATTTAGACGAGCATGTGTGCTTTGGTCGCCTTTTCAGGAGCATAGGTATTGGTAAAGATCACATGAATGATTCACCCATCTAAACCTTATTGTTATATCAACCCTTGTTGCCTTTGAGAATTGTCTAGACCTTAGCTCTAAAGGTGGAGTTTTGTCTAAGCTTATGATATAATACATGCTATGACTAAGCTTTTAAGTGATCACCCTAAAAATGAAACACATAGACTAGTGAGAGTTGAGTGATTTTGTTCCCCTTTTTGTGAGATGTTCGGCTTTAATGTTTGCTAGCATAGGTAATTTTTAAATTCATATCATCTAAGAAAACTTGGGGGATATCCTTTTAGAACTGATTCTAAAAGGTCTACTTGAGGACAAGTAGAAGTCAAGTGGTGGGATATTTGATAACATCAAATAGTTTATAATTTGTAATATCAAAATCCCTTGTAAAATGCTCATAATTGTTATATTTCTATGAAAATATGTACTTAATTGTTTCATATTTTGTTTTTAGGAAAATACAAGCTTTAGAATGGAAAGACGCGGAAATGGAAGGATGCATGAAGAAAAATGCATAAGTGACTCCTCTAGAAGAAAGTTACGGCGTAGTTGGTTTGATGGAACTACGTCAAAACCCATACTTTACCCGACCCAAATAAGTTTAGTCAAGTTTATAGTTACATCATAGTTGGCCTGTTGGGGCTACGCTGTAACAAAGGATGGAAATCATATAGGGAGTTACTATGGCGTAACTCATGCCTTTGAGTTACGCCATAACTATGCCAAGCCTTTGAAGCCATACGTGTTGTTAGCCTTACTATTTTGTAAAGATGGCGTCTTATACGTGAATTGGACTAGCTATAGACACTACATGAAACACAGGGGTTATATTGTAAGCATGGGATAGTTAGCTATGTAATAGGTTATAAATACCCCCCACGACTCTCCATGGGGGGAAGGGGAGAATGTTTGGTTTTTATTATTCATTTCAATAAATGATATTTCTCCACACTCTCTACCTTCTCTCTCTATAAAATATGCATTATCTCTTATACTTTGATCAATCCCGACCCATTGAAGGTGGTTTTGATACATGTTATAGTTGGTATCAGAGCTCCTTAGAGGTGTGTTTATTTTTTCTCATGTTGTTTTGTGGTTTATTTAGTTGATTTTGGCTTATTTTCATGCTTATTCTAATTGAAAGGCCACATTTTTTAGTTTGTGTGTGCGTTTTTGCTAAAATGCTCTAAGGTTTCCTCGTTTCTTATCATTTTGAATGTATATCAAAAGGAAAATTCAAAGCTTGGTTAATCTCAGTCGTTGTCTAAGCTTATTTTTAGTTCTTTATGGTTTATATTTTGAAAATAGGCAATTTTGGATAAAAGAAAGAAACAAGGACGGTTTATATTCGTGAATGGGCAAAAAGGACACAAAGGACAAGTCATTAGCTAGTTTTTAGGAGCATTATGCGACAATGGGTGCGAGTTTGGCCTCAAACATGTGAAAATGAGACGAAAGGGACGTGCCAAAATGACTTGTGACATTGCGTTGTGTGTTTCTTTTCCAAGGAAAAAGGGAATTGCGTGTTAGTATTCCTTAGATCATGCGAGTATAGAACACTCTAGACATGTTTGTGTTTGGTACCACTAGACATCCTTTCTAAAAGAGTGCTAGTGTGTCATGTACCTTATTGTGGACCACAAAACATGCGTGTTTTTGTACAAAGGTTTTATGCATGTTTCTTTGCGAATACAAGAATGGACAGATTGTATAAAACTCCAAAACAAGCATGGTACAAGTTGTACAAAGATTTTGAGAGAATAACGGGTTGCATGATAACTTTGGCAGCTTGTGTTCTAGTTTTAGTATGTCATATTCAACTTGTGAGGTCTGTTAAGATGCAAATACATTTCACATGCGAGTATAGTACTATTTTATGCTAATACATGATTGGTTTTTCATGCAAGGATGGAAGTTTGATGAAATCATGCGAGAAAGGATCTTGCGAAAATGGTTTGATCATGTTTGGTGACTTGCAACTTTGATCCATCTCTCTTGCAAGAATGCATCTGCAAAAATGCTAGCTAGTTTAGTCATACTTACAAGTTTGTTTTCATTCGGTCCATGCATGTTTACTTGTGAATTTGGAAGCGCGAATGGTTGAGAGAATGGTTCAAGCCATACGTGTTTCATAGTTGCGAGAATAGGTTGTGATAATACAAGCGAGAATGATCTTCAAATCTTGCGTAAATGAGCACATTGATGAATCTTACGAGTTTGAAATACTAGTTGTGTTGTGTATTGAGTTAACTCGGGCGATACTGAGTCGTGTTTAGGGTTTTCTATTATGTTACAAGCCATAGACAATCTTAACTCCAGTTACCCTAAAATGACACTTAATTGCATTGTTAGTCCTTGGTTAGTCGAGTAGCATAACAGTCGTTATCCTTTCAAGTTAAACCTTTAACGACAAGCTGCTTTGCACCGTTAGTCCTTGTTAGCCTAAATCAATAGCGACTGTTAACGTGACAACAATTAACCTTTAAAGATAAATTCATTTCGTCGTTTGTCCTCCGTTAACTATCAAATCACAACTATGATTACAACATCACAACAAACACAATACATTACACTTAAACGATCCTTATCAAGATTCACCTTCATGATCAAGGCTAGTATTAAATTTTGATGACTATGGGGTTTTTATACGATACTACTTAGTTGGGATTGAAGTTCAAGTTGGGTTTTTTGCTTCATTCTCGGGTTTGATATATCAGGGTTTCTTCATCAGTGGTCATCAATATTAGCCAACAAAATAGATAAGGGTTTTTAGAATGGGTTGATCTAGAGAGAATTGTAAAGAGAGTACTTTTTGACATTTTCTCACAGAGTATTACTTATGCAATTACGGGTATATGATTCTAAGTAAGCAGTTCCAGTTGATATACGATGTACACATGTGTATGATGATTTCGTAATTAGTCATCATCATGGAGGGAGAAATGTAACACCTCCAAAATCAACACGCAACAGAATACAACATGAGGTGCTACTTTATAGTCTCAAAGTACAAGTCATGGAAAACGACCTCAAAAAGAGACGTTTTTAAAATAAATTTCACATTCGATGCTTTAAAATATCAGAGTTACAAACAATTCCCAGACAATTTCAGAATATCACAAATGTATGACATAAGATTTAGATAAGTTTTTCAAAAATTAAGTTTCATCGTATGCACAAAGTGTAGAGTCTCCAAAGTACATATCCGTGCAGCTGCCCTCCGAGCAACTACCAAAAAGACCCGAGATAACATGCAAAAAATGTCAACAAATAATGTTGAGTGAAGTTCATAGGTTTTAACATGTAAAGCAATGTAATCCATAGAGTTTATAGAGTAAATAAGTAGAACACAAGATTTCGTTCATCGAGTGACATTGCCACGCATACAAGTCAGGTAATAATATTATTGCATCGAGCTCATGACATCAAACGTTAACCAAAATAATAAGATTTTGCCCATAGAAGGTATATTTGCAAAATACCTTAATTCTCAATACAATGCGTCCATTTGACATGGATACAAGTGAGCGATACTCATCCTGATGGGGATGTTAAGCCCAATAGATCTATTAATAGTACTAGCATTTACAAGGATTGTAATTAACGGTTCATGAAATTAAGGATTTTTCAGGAAAATGGTACTCGATGTTAATAATTCATGTATTTGGGTCAAGCATACCCATCAATCACTTGTGTTCCATTTTACAAAACTAGCATGTATCTCCCTTGCGAGGTTTATAAAGCATTTAAATAAGTAAATGCAACTATGAACTCACCTTGAACAGACAATGAGAAAGAAATGATCTTGATGTGTCTCGTGACTACTAGGTTTAAATTTATAACACGAATTACCAGATAAAGCTAAGAACACACGGGCAAGTATGACCCTTTCGTATGTAGCTAGCTTGGTGTGGTAAGCCGAGGTCGTTCACTAGGATTTAGGTATTTTCAATTGTGAAGAATCTATGTAACAAGTAACACAAAAGTGGTAAAATGGTTGTCATGTCCCATAGTACCATATAAGCAACAAATAACACGAAAATGAAGATCAAGCAAATTTAATAAGTAAAAGAACACTTGTTTGGACCTAGTGTTCATATCAATAGAGTGTTGGAATATTGGGTAGATACTTAAGCAATAGTAAACAAAATCAAAGTCATACAATTCCAATCAATGGTTAATATCATGAAACTATATAAATCACGGTTTAGATTAATGAACCCTTTCGACCTATGAACATTATTAAAACTGAGTCATTACAAACCATTTGTTAGAAAGATGATTTTACCAATTAGTTCATAAGATCCCTTTCGACCTATATTCTTCATTAAATCATTATGAATCCATTTAACTTGTATATTCATGGTTGTCAATCATGAAATACCAAACATATACGCGCTCTAATATTTGGAACAAATCGTAACAAGAAATCCTTTCGACCTATAGATCCGATTATGATTTACTAACAAGTTATTTAGACACATATCAATTCAAACAAACATCATAAGCAAAACCACAATTCAATATTGTAAAATACCAAACACTCCATATCTATGTTAACATCATTCCAAATAAGTAAAACATAACTACTCTATATCAAAATTAATCAATAACCAAGATTCAACATGAGATATAGAGTTCAACAACAAGAAAATAACAGAAATATACCAAAAGTATGATTACAATAGGTGATGGTGAAGGATTAGAGCATCCTACAAGCCTCCAATTGACTACACGCTTTGTACCAATCGGGAAATGATACCCGACACCTTCCTTGATGTTCTTGAGCACTACTTCTGGAAAGGGCAGAGGTTTTAAGGTCTTTTGAGGGTGATTATGGTGGTGGAAATTCATCCTTAAGGTGTAAGGAGAATTATTAAAGATGTGCAGAAGAGAGAATAAGGATTGGATGATAAATACTAAGGCTTAGGGGTCTCCTATTTATACTTGAAATGCCCTTGGCCACCAAGCATAAAACTTAGGCAAAAAGGGTTGTAAAATGCAGGGAGAAGGGTTCTAGAATAGTCTTAATCGTTCCCAAGTGAATTGGCATCAAAACAAGCATTAAAAGTTTACTTGGAGAGGTCAGCGACAACATGTCGGGCGGCTATATTTTGAGCCAGGCGGCTCGTGGATGGTTCTTGGAGAAGCCGGCTGGCTGAATGCCCCTGCCGGGCGGCTCGTTGAAATTTTAGCATACACTTTTTCTTTTTTTCTTCGTTTAAGCTTCCCGATTGCGTGGTATTCGACTGTGAGTCTTTATACTTGAACATAACTTCATTTAAGCTCTATCTTGTGACTTAGAAGCTTGTATGGTTGACTCTTTTTCTCTTGAAAATCTTCCTAAACTTGGTCTTTATGAGGGTTTCTTCGTACATACGTAAATCTTTGTTTTTACTTCTTTTTTTGTTCTTTTTCCTTGTTTTCCTGTACCTGGCTACAAATACACTTTGAAACATACTTTGGTACATGATGGCTGTCGTGTAGGGTCAATTATTTAATTATCAAGTTTTACATTTCTATTTAGCTGACTTATCCTAAAACAACACTTTAACGGGCAGTGTACCTGATCGGGTGGAGTTTCGTGGTAAGTATGGTGTCAAACACTAAGAGTGAAAATTAATCCTATATTCTATCATTATTTTAATTAATCTAATTAATCTATGTTAATTCTAATTACTGGTTAAACCTATGCTATATACGTTTTCTAATGATACGGGGGTTTTCAGCCTGAGAAACTGGCATAGGTTTGGTGGTGACAATAATCAATTCAATACACAATAAACACGCAAGAATAAAATCAGAAGATAGAAAAGCGGTACAAGCCAAATGATAGCAAACTATATTAGCCATATTAAATCCAGTTAAATGTTGGTTTATTTGTTTTAGTGCAATGATTTACTTATCTCGAAGCGGTAAATCATTCTTAAGACTTAGGCGGGACATCATCCTAAGACCTAGATACGATTAATCATGTCATAATTAACGCATCCGCATATAGCATCCTTTAGTTTAATTATAATTCATTTTAGGGAATCAAAGTAGTGGTGATCCTGTTAAAACCCTAGCCCATCGGGACTTTACCTACTTATTGCTTGACGGTGTTTTATATAATGGTAGTCCACTATTCGAGTCTTTACCAATTAATTAAGAACATACTTGTTGAAACATTATGGGTCACCTATCAGTCCAACTAAGCTCAATATTTAAAGGTAACAATAGAACGTTATTTGTGATCCTATTGGTCCGGTAATATAAAACACGATATGGAGAGCTATCCAAGTATCTAGATCACTTGTTAGGTATCACTAGACCCAGTTGAATGATAGGTCACATATTTAAGCACATAGACAAGTATTAGGTGATAAACATAATTAAACTTTCAATGATGAATTAAGAAATCGATTTTAAACCAAACATTAAACTTTCATTAAGATGGCTAATACCCAAAGGTATTAGCCTACAACCATTGTAATTATACAAGCGTAATCAAACAATGAAAATCGAACAATTAAGAGAGTAAAATTTGCACGATGTCGTCTATGGGTTCGTGATTAATGCTTGACCTTGGTGGCTCTTCTTCTCTTCAGAAATTCGTCTTTTATGAGTATGGTATAAGGAATATGATTTTGCACACTGAAAACTAGTTTTTAAGTCTTCTATTTATAGTGTCTGAAAATGACAAGATACGTCGTATTGAGTGAGGTCAATATGGCGTATAGGGTTGTATTCTTTGGAGTGCGCGCTTCATTCTGAATCAATCAGTGATATCATTCCCAATTTACATTTATTACTTTATCTTTGAATACTTATCCAGCTGGATACGGCGTATGGAAGTAGAGTGATACGCCGTATTAGGAATTGGTCAAACATACTTTCTTGTGAAGTCTAGGCGTTGATACGCAGTATCTTCCTTGTTGGATACGGCGTATGTAGTCAGAAAGTAGTGATCTTCATATATATTTGTTTTAGCTCCAAATTATGTGCCTTTTAGCATGTCTTTACAAAACACTCCTTAATTACTGTAATTATCAACTTTAAAGCAATTAAGTACCAAATCTTGCAATAATTATATAAAAGTGGGTAAAATAGATGGGATAAATGACTTTATAAAGTGACGTTATTTAATGTCATCAAATTTCCCCCCACTTGATTCCTACTTATCCTCATGTAGACTTTAGAAAAGTTTTGAAAATATATCCCAACCGAAGTTAAGGATTTTTCTATTTAAGCATCATTTTGTTCGAATCACCTGTACATAACCAAGCACCTCATGAAATATAGAAATGAAAACACTCAGATCACTTATGTAACATTTCTCATTTTCAGGTTATTTACAACTTTAATAAATCCCATTATTTATTTTTAGAGTTTTACGCGTTCGCTTTTAATTATTATCTTATAGTTAAATCGCGTAAACTAAAAATCAATGTTCAATGTAAACGGTCATCAAACAAATTAAAGTTTACATCAAGCAAGTGTTATATGATTATTAGGAGTATAATTTGTAATATTTCATAATTTATTTTTGTTGGTTACGTAAAACGCTTACGTTTCGCAATAAATTACATTTGGTCGTACCCGGAAGCACCTTTACCCATCTACACTTAAACAAATACCCGCATTTATACCCAATACTCAAAATTTATTTATTTTGCTTGCCTATAACCTTTAAAAACCAGACATGGATGTATACATGATAAATAAATGCAACACTTTCATTAAATCATTTCCTATACATGTTAAACCTTACACAAAGTTATACTTGGACCCAAGATACTAGAAATTGTCAAATCCATGTACCCTTGAGCCCTCTTTTACCGAATCCTTGCCTAGGGAGGAGGAGAGGCTTTCTTACAACTTGTACTCAAACCATTTGCTCCCATGGTTTCACTTTAAGGTTGTTTCATAGTTTCCAAGTTACTATATAAAGAAAGCCCTAGGTTACCATTATACTCTTACACTTTCTACAAACAAATCAAACCAAGAACCCTCTCTTTTGAGCCTCAAAACCCACGGCACAACTTTAACATTTAGGGTTCCATTTTAATTTTTCATCCAAGGCAATACAAGCATTCAAGTGTTCATTCTAAGGTTACCTAAGACTACTCAAGGTGTTGGGAAGCTTGGATTCGGGTTTAACAAGGATTTTGCTGCTTTTTCTGTTTTTCCTTTTTTCAATAATACATCATAAATCTCGGTGTAATTTCACCGTCTTCACCATCATAATTTTTTTGGATAATTTTTCCTTTCAACACTTCACTTCGGACATAATACATAATCGTGAAAGTAGCAAAATAATCGAGCTATATACTTTCCCATTGCATTGTGCAATTTCCCGACCATAACAGAGATAGAAAATTTTCACTTTGACATAGGAAATACAATACTTTACACGAAAGCGACTAGCAACTTTGATTAAAATAGGCTTAATCTACACGGTAGGCTAAAGTGTAAAGGTGTAACGAAACATATAATTTTGGTGTGAAAAATACAGGAATGGCTCAACAGGTTGTTCTAGGGGAATCTTACTCTAAAAGTGAGAGTAAACAAAGGGTTACACGGGGGTTAACTAACCAGTGTAGTTAGTTAATATTACAACATGTAGGATTTTTGGTGTATTCCTAGAAATTTACTAGTTAAACATGTTACTCCAACTAAATCCATAGTACTCATCATTGAGGTCTCGAGTGATATACCAAGCCAAGTTCTAAAGTCCACTACATCACCGGCACACTCATATTTTGTGGATTTTTTTAGTAAGCAATTGGAAACGGAATAGGCTTAATTCTCACAATATGCATCAAGGGTTGTTAGTGAGCTAGGTATTGTAACTAGTGATTTTTACAAAAGTTATGCTAAATTTTTTTAAATTTGGCATATTTTTAAGCACTTTTAAGCATGTAGCATGTTATTTTAAAAAGAAGACAAGTGCGTTATAAATCTTCATCCCCCCACTTAATTATACAAACATTCCTCGTTGTATAGAGAAAAACAATTAAATTATATGGGAAAATATAATTAGAACAGAAAACTCCCTGATGTTTTGCTCGTGATAGTTCTCCAAGATGAGTTCATGAGCAAAAAGTATGTTGACTAGGGCTTTAGAATGCCTGGATAAGTTCAACACATGTCTTTTTTCAGAATATACCATATCAATGTTTCAGCAAGGTCCTGCTAATGATTAGAAGACGAGGTGTAATTTCTATCTTGCTACAATGGTCAAGGAAAACAATTAAACACAACTATACAAGGATCAATACGCCATATCCCAAACCCTAGGATACGTCGTATCCCAAACCCTAGGATACGCCGTATGGTTCCTGTAAAAACAATTAAATTACTAGAAATTAAATATTATGTTTTAAAAACTGATAACGTCTAGACACGTCTATACGCCGTATCCAGAGGGGTTTGATACACCGTATAGAGTGTCTGGGAAGAAAGACTCATGCAACAAACAATTAAAATACGACAAACAATTAAAATGACCGGGTTGTCTCCCGGGAAGCACTTTTGTTTCACCTGGTCTTTAAGTTTGACCTTTTTCCCTTCTTAGTTCTTTTTCATTTGGTCCGTGTTACCTCCCATCTGTGATCTTTTCTGCTGAAGAGTTTGTGGTAGATGCAAGACATGCTGCCAGCAGTTCTTTCAACAGTACTAATTTTGCTTGGACCTACAATAACGAATTCTTCATCATTGCCTATCGAATGTCGTACGACTGTGAATTCTTCAGTTCTGCACAGTTCTTCTGGCTGTCAATGTCACGGTGAGCGGGGATTGGTATCGGAGAATATTCCCTATCAATAACTTCGTAGATGTCTTTTGCTTCCTATGCGTCTAAATAGGGTTTATAAAATGTATCCGAACATGTCTTTTTGGAGTTTTCCTCGCATGGTTCTTTGTATTCGTCGAGGTCGCCAATCGTTCCTTTAGTACGTTCATTCACATAAAATTCCCATAGCCCATTTTTGGTATTTTTGTCAATCTCCCAATAGTTGTCGAATTTCGACGCTGGCCAATATATAAATTCAAAGTAATCCTTTCCGTTGTCCAGGTCATCAGGGATTTTGCTATTACAAGTATCAGAAATGGGTGTTATGATAAAACATATAATAATTATAATTTAGTGCGCTTCCAAGTAATAGTTGTTTCATTTATTTGCATTGTTCCACCATGTCTCTGATCTCCACTAAGTGATTTTGAGAAGAAGTGTAATCGTTGTTCTTTCCCTTTCTTTATTAGGCATTTTAATCCATTCGGTTATTTTGAGCACCTTTGCAATGTGGTCAATAACGTCCCATCCATCCATGCCATTGAAGGCGTTGTCCTGCAATATTTTCAAGAATTCATCACTGATTTTTAGTTTAGAATTTGTGATCATCCGTGAGTTAGTATGCTCTCTATTCATGTTCTTTGTGTTATTATAGCTTGTTATCATCCTGAGTCGTAACTAGTGATCATTGCTTTCTCAAAAATGGAGGGAAATGTTAGTAGGATATAGAAGATTTAAGCACGAGGATCATCGAATTGCTATTGTATCAGTCGACATATACGCCGTATCCAATTAATAAGAATATGCCGTATAGGTCTGTTGAAGGCCAGTATGTCGTATTGATTACACAGAATACGCCGTATTGTTTGGAAGAACATATATGTCATTTCGATTGTAGAATTCAATTCGCTGTTCTGGGTAGAAGGTTTGATACGTCGTATCAAACTGGTGGATACGGCATATCAGGTGATCAGTCAGAACAGAATACTTTTAGAAGCAATTAAATGCTGGAATTTAAACAAGCAATTTAAACACACATGAGTATAATACAAATAGATTAAATAATTAGATTACACTATGCTAAACTATTATTGGTTAGAATTACTAATATGATTAAGGTTTTAATTAATTCACTCCCTGCAGTGGCACCAAAAACATGATGTGCTGTCGTGTCTGGTCACTTATTTTATTATCCAAGTTTTACATATATATTTAGCCGACAAACCCTAAAAAAAACTCTTTAATGGGCAGCTGTACCCGGTCAAGATGGAGTTTCACGGTAAGTAGGGTGTCAAACACTAAGAGTGGAAACATTATTTTTATTCTATCGTATTTTAATTAGTCTAATTAGTTATTTACTGGTTTAAACCTATGCTATTTATGTTGTCTAATGATATGGGGGTTTTAGCCTGAGGACTGCACAGGTTTGGTGGTGGACAAAATATAGTTCAATAAACAATAACACGAAAGAAGAATATCAGAAGATAGAAAAAGAGGTACAACAAATGATAGAAAAAATTGTTATTAGCCCATATTTTAAATCAGTTCAATGTTGGTTTTTTTTGTTTTAGTGCAATGAATTTGCTGATTCCTCGAAGTGGCATATCTTTATTAATACTTAGGCGGGACATCATCCTAAGACCTAGACCCACGATGAATCATTGTCACAATTAAGCATCCGCATAAAGCATCATTTAGTTTAATTATAATCTATCTGAAGAGAATCAAAGCAGTGGTGATCTGTTAAAACCTACGCCTAACGGACTGGCCAGCCCCGACTTTATTCCACTTTATTATTGACGGTGTTTTATATTTGGTTATTCCACTATTCAATATCTTTATAGTTAATTAAGAGCATGATTGGTGAAACATATTAAGGTGACCTACCGGTCAACTAATCTCATATTTCAAAGACAAAGACAAAACGTTATTTGTGATCCTTATTGGTCCAGTAATATTAAAACTCGATATGGAGAGCTATCCGGTATTATATTACATTTTAGGTAATCACTCCCCCCCCCCCCCCCCCCCCCCCCCCCCTCTAGACCCTGTGTGTATGATAGGTTGCATGTTCAAAACAACATAAACAAGTATGAGGTGATAAACATAATTAAACAATCAAAGAATTAATAAGAAATCGATTTTAAAACAAACCAAACATTGAACTTTCATTAAGATGGCTAATACCTGAGGGTATTAGCCTACAACCATTGTAATTATACAAGCGTAATCAAACAATTGAAATCGAATGATTAAGAGAGTAAAAATTACACGATGTCTTCTATCAGATTCGTGGTCATGTTAACCCTTGGTTTGTGCGGGGGGGGGGGGGGATGATCTTCTCTTCTAAAATATTCGGCTTTAATGAGTATGGTATAAAGAATTTGATTTTGCCCACACTGAAAAATCATTTTTAAGTCTTTTTTTATAGTGTCTGAAAAAGACTAGATACGCACGTATCTGCTAGGTCGATACGGCGTATAGGAATGGATTTCCTTAGGTGTGCATTACGTTCTCAAGCACATCAGTGATATCATTCAATTTACCTTTTTATTGCTGTATCTTTGATAGTTATCTTCATGGATACAGCGTATGTAAGCAGTCTGATCACCGTATTGGGATTGGTTCAAACGCGCTTTCTTATGATGTCTTGGCATGATAAGCCGTATTTTTTGTTGGGATACAAGTATGTAGTCAGAAATCAGCAATCTTCAAATGTCTTCGTTTTAGCTCCAAATTATGCGCCTTTTAGCTTGTCTTCACAAAACACTCCTGAATTACTGCATTTATCAACTTTAAAGCAATTAAGCACCAAATAATGTAATAGTTATATAAAAGTGGGCAAAACATATGGGATACATGATATAATAAAGTGATGTTATTTGATGTCATCACCGCCCATCTTGCCACCTCTAACTCATGCCAGACACTCAAAGTTTGTGTATCATATGTGTGACATCTTTCAGCTTTTATAATATTTGGTTTTTTTCAAAAAAAAAATTGTTGAGTGTTAACGTTGTTTTGGTAAATTAAACAGTTATTGGGTGCTGTGACATGTGTTCATCATCACTTTCTAAATATTCTTATGCTTAATATATGAATGTCGAAGTAATGCCAATGTAGAAAGAGTGCAAGTCCTTCATTATACTTAAAAAGGTTTTGTTTTGCTCATGTTATTTACATTGTGATACTTGAAACAATAATAGTTCGTTTAATGGTTCTGTTATGGCTAGGTTTCACATAAATGAGAATGCTTTAATGGAAATTAAAGAGCAGCTCTACAGTGCTTTAAGATATTCAATCAAAGATTTTTGCTTGAAGTACGGAGAAGATACAAAAAAATAAAGGATTTATGCTAGGTAAATGGTAATCGAGTCGAATGAGATCAAAGTAAAAGTGTATTGTTGATGCACACAACCATTTAAGTAATGTATAATATTTGTTTAGATCATACATGTACCAAGGTTACCCGTGTTGACCCACTATCCATACCGTTTGACCATTCATTCTGGTGATTAACTATAATTAATAAAAGATGATCATTTCTCTTTAGAAATATTATTCATCTAAAGCTTTATTACGTATGCATCTCTCTTGCCATCGCATTGGGGGACTACAGATTGTAATATCCTCTCATGGGCTTTTGTTATTGATAACATGGGCTTATACAAGAACAATTAAATAGTAACACTTTTTTTTCTTTTTGTATTCTTTTTTATTTCTTCTTATTCGTTATTTAGTGATTTTAATATTATAGTAAATATTGAAAAAAGCTCATGGATGACAAGTACTATTGCCACTATTATATCTATATTATCCATCTCGGAGTCAACAACCTGGTCGTTTCTTACTTGATGTAAGTGCGGTCGTTACACCTTTACACCTTAGCCTACCGTGTAGATTAAGCCTATTTTAATCAAAGTTGCTAGTTGCTTTCGTGTAAAGTTTTGTATTTCTTGCGTCAAAGTGAAATATTTCTATCTCTGTAATGGTCGGGAAATTTCACAATGCAATGGGAAAAGTATGTAGCTCGTAAATTTTGCTACTTTCGCGATTATGCTTGATTTCTGAAGAAGAAGTGTTATAAGGAAAAACTATCCGGATGAATTATGATGGTGAAGACGGTGAAATTACACCGAGATTTATGATGTATTGTAAAAAAATGGAAAAATAGAAAAGCAGCAAAAAAGAGAAGGAAGAAAGACAGTCAGTTCATTAAGCTCAGACCGATGAATATATTTAAAAGGATCGATTATTCCTTGATACGTTATATAAATCAACGATGTAAAGTCTTGTAAAAAGTGGCCGATATCACCACTTATTCTGTAAAAGTATGTAAAGTTCGGGATGTAAGGGAAGTTGACCGTTATAGGAACGCTAACTTAGGTTGTCTTTTTCATTTCTATGATCGAGGCATTTGTCTATATGTTCGAGTCTTTATCATGGAACGGTCAGGAAAAGTTTATAGCAACTACGTACCTTATTTGTTGGCTTAATCTATTTGTTTCGTAAAAATTTTATTTAACAACCATTTACTTCCCTTTCCTAGCAACTAACCTTAAGATCTACTCGAACGAGGATGTGTACGAGCCATGCATGTCTATTCCGTCATTACAGCCATGTATGCCTGACTCAGCTGCCTTGTTGTGCGATGACTTTCAGTGAAAGTTAGAAGCTTCACACCCTATATCGTTCTTTATCCTAACCGCTGGTTAAACACGAATGAGGATGTGATCAAAGTGTACATGTCTATTCCGTCATTACGGCCATGTATGTATGATTTAGCTGCCTTATTGGTATGGTACTTTTAGTGAAAGATTGCTTGAATGATCAACCCTAAGCCTTTTTACCCAATTTATCTTTTAACTTGTTCCTCCTTAGCTCTAGTGGTGGAGATGTGTATCCTTGCCAAGCTTATGATAGAAAACTAATCATGACCGAGCAAATGAGCGTACCAATTAATTGTTGCACCCTAGATTAGTTAAGTGATCTGAGTGTTTTCATTTCTATATTTCATGAGGTGCTTGGTTATGTACAGGTGATTCGAACAAAACGATGCTTAAACAGAAAAATCCTTAACTTCGGTTGGGATACATTTTCAAAACTTTTCTAAAGTCTACATGAGGATAAGTAGGAATCAAGTGGGGGGAAATTTGATGACATCAAATAATGTCACTTTATAATGTCATTTATCCCATCTATTTTACCCACTTTTATATAATTATTGCAAGATTTGGTACTTAATTGCTTTAAACTTGATAATTGCAGTAATTAAGGAGTGTTTTGTAAAGACATGCTAAAAGGCGCATAATTTGGAGCTAAAACAAAGATATATGAAGATCACTACTTTCTGACTACATACGCCGTATCCAACAAGGAAGATACTGCGTATCAACGCCTAGACTTCACAAGAAAGTGCGTTTGACCAATTCCCAATACGGCGTATCACTCTGCTTCTATACGCCGTATCCAGCTGGATAAGTATTCAAAGATATAGTAATAAATGTAAATTGGGAATGATATCACTGATTGATTGAGAATGCAGCGCGCACTCTAAAGAATACAACCCTATACGCCATATTGACCTCACTCAATATGGTGTATCTTGTCTTTTTCAGACACTATAAATAGAAGACTCAAAAACTAGTTTTCAGTGTGCAAAATCATATTCCTTATACCATACTCATAAAAGACGAATTTCTGAAGAGAAGAAGAGCCACCAAGGTCAAGCATTGATCACGAATCCATAGAAGACATCGTGTAATTTTTACTCTCTTAATCGTTCGATTTTCATTGTTTGATTACGCTTGTATAATTACAATGGTTGTGGGCTAATACCCTCGGGTATTAGCCATCTTAATGAAAGTTTAATGTTTGGTTTGTTTTAAAATCGATTTCTTAATTAATCGTTGATTGTTTAATTATGTTTATCACCTAATACTTGTCTATGTGCTTGAATATGCGACCTATCATTCAACTGGGTCTAGTGATACCTAACAAGTAATCTAGATACTGGGATAGCTCTCCATATCGTGTTTTATATTACTGGACCAATAGGATCACAAATAACGTTCTATCTTTGCCTTTGTTTTATATCAAAAATGGCCCTAAAAAGACAAAATTATGCTTTAAATGCTTGAATATTGCTTGTTTTGTCTTTGTGATTATGTAGGTACGGATATTGCAAAAATCATAAGAAAATGGTCAAAACCGGACAAACACAGACACGGGAACGGAATTAAGTGTGCAAAAGCCGGGAGAATGCTATCAAAGGTCAACCAAAGTCAACTCATGGTCAACACTAGTCATCACTAAATGACTTAAACCAAAAAAATTCCAAATCTGTCCTCGAAAGTTAACCAAATCATAAAAAAGTCCCTAGCCCTAACGGTGTTATCTTTTAACACTATAAGACGTAACGCTCCGTTATCCCTTTTTACAACACTCCAAACAAAACAAGCCCAAGCCCAAATACCAGGCCAAAACACTTTATAAACACTAAGTCAAACCCACTGGGTAAAAAGTAAGTTTCAAAGCAACCCTTTTTATACAAGTTTTTTCACGCAGGAAACGTTGTTACTACTGTTCAATTATCGTCTTTGATTTAACCCTGGACGTTTAAAATCAAGGGGTAAATCTAAATTGGTGACATGGCACGCCCTTCAAGTGATAAAGACTGACATCGGCGAGTATTACTGTCACCAAAATGCTCTGGTTGGTCAATGCCCACAAAGGGAATGATACGTGGATTGAGAAGAAAAACCAAGGAGAATGGGTTTTTTAGTGACTAAATCATGCCTAAAGAAAGGCACTAAAAGCCCTCTGAGACCCCCAAGACTTTCCTTATATCTCTCTAAATATACCACACACGGTTGCACTGTTGGCTATCGTGTGCCCTCAAGCTAAATCTAACGGATGGAGTTGAGAGAGAGCATCAATGAGTTTAAAAGGAATGACAAGCAAGCACCGGATTTATGGGAGCATTCTACTAAACTCCAAGGCCTAGAAGCATCTCTCTGTATGGCTATAATAGCCCCTCTCACTTCACACATCTAAAAGGTGGAGAGTTTTTTTAGCTTTTGAACTTTAGGTTATGTAATTTTCATAAATTAGCTTATGTAGTTTTGATTCAGTTTTTAAAAGCTTATTGTAATCTCAGTTTCAACATATTGTAATCAGTTTTCTAGTTAATGAAATCATAAGTTTCATTTTAATAATCTATCATAAGCTCTTTACTCTCAAATGTTGTTGCTACTGTTTCATAAGCTCCTAATAAGCTCATACAAGCTCTTTAAGTCTCTAAGCTTAAATTGAGCTCATAATAAGAATTTAATCTATTTAATCTCTTAAAATTAGTCAAATACCGTTGATAAATGGAATTTGAGCTTTTGAATGATAAGCTTACAATGGAAGAGCTTATAGGACCTCACTAGCTTATCCTTGTGATAAGCTAGAGTTGTTGAAAGCTCTCTTGAGCACTATTGCCTTTGTTTAGCTAAGGCTTTTGTAAGTTTCCTTTAAATTCAAGTATCTTATTTTAATAAGATGCATTTGCTTATTTTCTGCTTAACTCTAGCTTATTTGTGCTTATTACTGTTTCATTGAGTTTATTGATAATGTTTGTTTATCTGTTTTTAGCTTTTATAGCATAGATCTTAGTTTTTCATAACTTGTCCTAATAATTCTATAAAAAAATAAAACAAATGCATTTAGATTAACTCTGTAGCTTATTGTTTATTAGCTTATTTGCTTATAGTTGTTATGATTATTTAAAGGTTGTTAAGAATCTATTTGTTATCTGCGTATTTAGGATTTAAGTCTTAAATTCAATTTTCTATAAGCTAATATGGTTTTTAGTCTAGGTTAGAAAGGGGTGGTTTGGGAAATAACAAGCACTAGCATAGGTTAGTGCTGTTGTTAGCTCTTTGGTCTTTTGTGTTTATTTTAGATTCCAAATTTAGTTTAGTTCAAGCTATTTTTATAAGTTAGATTTGTTTTAGCTAAGTTTTCACTAGTTAGTATCAATATAGCTCAAATCTGTTAAGTTTCTTTTGCTATTTAATAGCTTATTCAGCCTTTAGCTTTGAGAAATTGATTATTTGTGTTTAGATAGTGAGCACGACGCGCGCTCTCATATTAACAATTGTATAGGAGAAGAAGTTTTATAGGTCTGCATCTTGAAGGTTTTTAATTTGTCTATTTGCATTGTGCAACTGCATCAGTGTATTATCTAAAAAAACCACAACTTTTAGCTAAATTTTCAATGTTAAAAGTCATTTTCTAGCTTAATTTGCAGTAGGTTAAAATAGGTGTTAGGTTTTAGTTTTCAGCATAAAAGTAGCTTAAATATCATAGTTTACAAGTTTGCAATTAGTTTTTAAATTCTAGCTTATCTTATAATCTAAACTTAAGCTGCAAATTTGCCTTTTGTCTTTTCATTTTTAAAGTAAAATTTAGCATGATCTAAGCCTAGGGTCTGTTTTCAAAGTACTTTTGTAATAAGCAAGTGAGTTTCAAAATTTGTTTCAAAGGTAGATTTTAGAAGCTTATTAGTTGTAAAATAAGTTTCAATAAGCCATTTCCCCATAAGGATCCAAGAGCTTATCTAAAAATAAGCTTAAAGATCCTTGTATGTACTATTTAGGTCGCAGGTTTAGTCAAGAGCTTATTTGAGTTTTTATAGTTTATTCTTCTTAAACTTTTGCTTAATTTGTTCTTAAGTTTGCTTAATATGTTAGTTTAAATTAGAATTAAGCTTATTAAGTCAGTAGTGTTAGCTATTTAGCTTTTTCATTAAAATTTCAAAAGCACCAAGTAAGTAGCCTGTAGTGTTTTTATAGTGCTTTTTCTTTGCTTATCTGTTTTTCAAAATGAAGTTTGTTTGCAATTCTAAGTAGCTTAATAGCTGTGCTTTAAGTAGGTAAAAAGCTCCTTAGCCTAAGGATCCATTTTAGTGCTTAAAAATAAGCTTAAAGGTCCCTTTAGGGCATGTTTGGCTATTAGTTTTAATAAAAAAGCTTATTTAGTCTTTTAGCTTATTTCTTGCTTATCTTTAGTCCTGATTAGTTCATTAGCTTAGGTTTAGCATATTATAGCTTAATTAGTCTTAACTTTAGCTTATTAAGTCTTCTAGCTTATTTAGTTTTGAAAAAAGCCAAAAATATGAGTTAAGTGTTTCTGTCAGAGTTATAAGCTGTTTAATAGCTTATTTAGGGCTTTTCATAAAAAGTTTATTTTATTAAAATTGTTTATTTTTAGGTGCTTAATAACTTTGCTTTTATAAGTTTTTTTTTTTAAAAAAGTGGGAAGGTGGAAATCGGGGGTGAGCAAGACTCGAACCCCTGACCTCAACACCCTCAACCCTTTTTTATAACACACACCACACACTCACTACCACTGCGCCCTTGGGTCTTTTTCGTTATAGTTTTCCACAATTTAATTCTTATACTCGTTTTAGCCCATTTTGTCTATAAGCTGTTTTTAGCTTATTTTGTGGCTTATTCAATAAGCTAGTATAAGCTATTTTATGTATTTTTTCTAGAATTTTTATAATTAGTTTAGTATTTTTAAACATTTATTTTCATTAAAAACTTTAAAAAATCATAAAAAATATCAAAAAAATATAAATCTTTTTTATAAAATTTTCTTTTATCATAAAGTTTCTAGAAAAATTAGTTTTGCCTTCGTAGGGTTTAATTTGCAAAATTTTGATTTTTAAAGAACGGAATTTGTTCGCATTCTCATTTTTCGTGTTTTAAAGATCATTTCAAATCCGTTTTTGTTGTAGTTTTCTTTAAACTTACTTTTTAGTCAATTAGAGTCCATTTAAAGAAAAAAAATCATTTTAGGTTTAATTTTGAAAAATTAGGTTTTTTAATTGCTATTTAGGGTTCCCGTTTTGTGTTTTTAGTTAAAGTTTGATTTCCCGTTATTTGTTTTCGTGCTTAATTGTTATCATTCGCTTATTTTAAATTGTAAAAGTAGATAATCAAATCAATCTTTATCTTCAATTCAAATCATTGTCCGAACATCAAACGTGGTTTCAATTTCACAAGTCGTTGGGGGATAACGACCCGGGAATCATACTTCCCGGTTTATATACGTACTATATTATATATATTTGTGAAGATTTTCCTTTTTACCTTTGTCCTCAAGGGTAATTTGGTAATTTTCCATCATTTTATATATTTTATTATTACGTGTGTTGGTTTATTACGAATCAATTTTTGGCGCCGCTGCCGGGGATTTGAAGATTCTCTCGTTTGAAGTTTGTTGATCGTGATTTGAAGACCCTTTCGTTTTTGAAAGTTTTGTTTTTGTTTAAAAAATCAAAAATAAAAAAAATTATAAAATATAAAAAGTAAAAAATATTTTTCTTTTCTTTTAGTATAATTATCATATAAAAATAAAAAAATCAAAAATATAAAAAATTGTCATAAAAAAAACCCGATGAACCTGACCAAAAGATGCTTATTCGTGTTTGGGTTGGCTTTATTGACACCCATATTCACAGCCTTAACGTATACAACTCTACCACCTTCTTAACAGATTTAATTAGATAAGATTATTCGATTATTTTAATACTATAAAATTCAAACAATAGAAAAAAAGTATGAATAGATCATAGTTCAACCCCACCGACCAAGTCTTTAACCGTACACAACCACGTTGTTTTACTCACTATAAGAGGAACAAATCATTGGCTTAAATTAGATATCGTATAGTATCTTACTATACGATATTGGAAAAGAAGCTGAAGAAAAAAAACCACAGTTTATAAATTACCTTGATCTATATAGATCGGCACCATAGTAAGCGGCACCTCTGTCAGAACTGGACACCATTGAACAACGAGACTATAGATCTTGAGGTGATAAAGAAACCTATCAAAATTAAATCCACGTGATTAAAAAAGTGTCATGGTATATAGTTCACTTGACGTCATAAAGGGTACACCTAAAATACCACTTCCGGGAAACTTTCACGACAACTAAAAGACCCGTTTAAGGAACACGTTATTATGGGTGCTTACATACCACTTTGGGCAACTTCCGAAACAACTAAGACCCATTTGAGGAACAAGGGACAAGATTCTGCCAAAGTAACGAGTCGCCTAAGACACCAAGTGTGAAGAACGATTTCTGTCCAGTGCAAAAGCTGCCTAAAGTAGGAGCTCGCTACAAGTTTTTATCTAATAGACACAAGTTGTGCTCTAATTGTCATGAATGTATCAAGCATCCCGAAGATCTCGAATTCTAGTAGCAACACATCATGAATATTTTATAATAAATGTCCGATTAGTGTGCATAACATGTTTATTTTACTACGGTTAAAACTATAGCTCTAGCTAGTGCAATAAGTGCATTCAAACTTCATTAAGATACGACACAACTTAATGTTTTTTTTAAATCGTTCAACAGTGACATGGGATAATTTTAAAGTATATAAGCACTTGTTCATAAGCATATAATCTGTTTGAAATATGCAATTGTTTAAAGCAATTGTTTAAGCTACTTATAAAGTAATGAGTCACCCAAGACACCAACTGTGAAGAACGGTTTCTGTCTAGTGCAAAAGCGGCCAAACGTAGGAACTTGCTAAAAGTTTCAAGTAGATCCCGAAGATCTCGAATTCTAGTAGCAACGCATCATGAATCTGTATAATGAATATCCTATGATTAATGTCCGATTAGTGTGCATAACATGTTTATTTTCCTACTGTTAAAACCATATATCTATGATATTTTTATTCGCTGCATAATATGATAAATAAGTCCAAGTTGCATTTTCCATTAAGTTTGATTATCGCTGCATAATATAATCCTCTTATGTAAGCCTCATATCCATTGTCGCTCTATGATATTTTTATTTTTCTACTGTCATAAACAATAAATCAAGTCTGATTACTAACCATGCCCTTCAAAATATCCCTCATAATCACATTCTCAAAATATCTCTAATAATCACCTATCTAACTCAAGTCAAAAAGTCAACTACCACAAAACCCCCAAAATTAAACAATCATTATATAAGACAACCTATATAATCTATACATAAATTAACCAAAATTAACAGAAAATTATATCTAATTTGCTCGGGGGAGGTACGATTGAAGTCTTAATCTTTATCATCATAATCAATGGCAGAAGCTACAATGAGCTTCAAAATCATCAAGCCTCATATCCATATAAGCCATCTTTCAATGCAACATGAATGGAATCAATAGATATTCTGAAGTTTAATCTCATTTTCAGTTTTAATTATTTTGTCAGAATGAACAATCGGAATAATGATCGGAAAAATGGTCGAAATGTAGGTTGATTTACTAGTTTCTGGTTGCATTTTTGTGTTTATTTCGTGATTTACACGGTTAATTTGTACATGATTTTTTTTGTTAGGGTTTGATGTGTGAGAGATAAAGAGTCTGATGTGTGTGTTTTTTTTTGTGACTTGAAATTGATGTTAATTGGTTGGTTTTACATATTTACGTTTATCCTTCTGTCATGTTTCAAAATTGTGCAAGAATGGCCCCCTCTGTGTTTTTTTTCTTTGATCTTGACGTACAAATCAACGGCTGAGAAGGTTCCCTTAGTATGTGGGAGAAAAGTGATATGCAAAATAACTTGACTCAAAACTAATGTAAGTCTATATATGGAAAGCAATTCAAATACTCCGTAATTACTGAATATACGACATTTAAGATTAAGAATCAAAATGAGATATTCAATAAAAAAACAGTCCAAGACAGAAAAAAAATTTTATTATATGTGGATAATGCCTGGCCATTTTCCTGCCTTTATTGCACATCCACATGTACCATATAAAGCATATTAAAGGACACGTACCTTTTGTAATGAAAAATAAATATGAAACGGTCACAGTTTAACGTAACAATAAATAATTATCTTAGCTTTTTCCTTGTGGTTAACTTCAAGAGCTAATTCGAGCTGATAAACGTGTTGTGAATAAAAGATGACAGAAACAACAAAGATGGAGAGGAGATAATTCTTATTTATTCCACTTCAATTCAAAAGTTTACAAATGGGTATTATATATAGGGTTGAAGAATACATGTAAAACCCTAATAGTCCATTAGAGATAAATGTTGAATATACATAGGCCCAATAATATTTACAACACATATAACTTTTTCAATATTAGGATGTTCTTAAAATATTTGCATATAACTTTTTCAATATTAGGATGTTTATACGTTCGTAATAATATCGCAACAAAAGTGGATTTTATATTAGACGCTTATTATGTTTATGTAGTAAAGAAAGAGTGATTCATTTGGCAATTCTTATGTAAATACTTCATAATGATTTAAGTCTAGAAAATGTATAGTTTTGGTAATGTTACTTTAGTGTGCATAGGCTAATATGGTAGCAGTGTGTAGAGCGTGTGTCTTCTATCATCTTTTAAATATATTAAAGTACACAATGATAGGGTAATTTCAAAATATTGAAAAATATCATAGTTTTAACAATATGCCACAAAGTTGAATAAGTTGCAAACGAATGTCATTTTGGACTTCGGTTTTGCAAATTTCCCAGTTATTATGACACATATCAATGTTGAATCATAAACTCAGGATACTTCATTCATTTCCTTTAAAACACAAACAATATCTCTATATGGTTTTTTGTTACAAAATTCAATCACCAGGAGAACAATGTGTTCATCATACATATAAGAAGAACAACTGTTAAATGTAATCACAAATATGGATGCAAAAACCATCATCCAATCCAACCCAACCCATTCACGAATAAAAGTCTCTAAAACTACCCAAGAAAAATAAATTAAAACCCAAACGTGGAAACCAACTCACCAAGGGGCCATCAGAAAAACAAAACAGCCTCGCATTCTTCACAAGTTAACCATTCTATCCGGGGTCTTTTTCCCTCTCAAAACGAGATCTCTGTGTACTTGGAAACATTAAGCAGTTCCTGAAAGTAAGCCAACATTCATTAGCGAAACAAGATTTTGTTCCAAATATATAGTTGGCATTTGGCAAGATATCAGGTTGGATCATGGATAAGAAATGAGTTTGGGCTGAAGCTTGGGTTGGGCTGGCCCTAACAGTTGCCCAATTATTATGAAAGTTGTTTACAAAACACTGTTACGTTATTACAATAACAATATAAATCTTTAAACTAAACAGTGTGGCTTTAATATTTGGGCGAGTTTCAACCCATTTGATGTGTTCCAGTTTGAGCTAAATTAAACTAAATTTGACCCGTTTGAAAATGGGGCAAGATTACCACATCTAAGTTTCATCTGATGCCTAAAACCTTTAAGATAATTAAACTGGAAAGCCTAATGCAAGAAGTTATAAATAAGGAATTAAATGACTTTACCTCAGAATACCGTACATGATCATGATGCACATTAGATGTCTTGACAATGGTCTCCCATTTCGGTCCACTTTTGGAACTTTTCTCAATAGGAGCCTGCTGCAGTTTCTTCGGAAATGGACTCCTTAGAGTCATCTTACGCCAAAGCCATGATTCCGAGGGTGATTTAGGCAAAGGAGGGACTTGTGGAGCATCCAAACCATCAACGTCACCAATTGGCTCAATCTTAGCATCATCTGGTCGTGTGTTAGTTGATTTTTCAATCCAATCTATGTACAAAGTTTTTTCGGCCACTACAGGAGGACTGTCGTGCATCAAACGAGGAGAAAAATGACTTTTTACGTTAAGGGAAGGACAAGTTTTGGGCTTAGCGACCTGATTTTGAACATCCTTTGGAACTCCGAGAAACCGAGCCCCGTCATGGAAGGGAGATCGAGGAGATTCATTACGGTACGGAGATATTCGACCGCTGCGAGACAAACCACGATGGGGAGATGATGGCAGTGAGTCACCTGAGCGAGCCAATGGATTGGATTTACGCTGAGTTTCATGCACCTCTTTAGATCGAGATTCTGCTCTTTTCCTAATAACAGCATCCATTGCTTGCTGCAAAAAAAAAGAATATTTGAGAAATTGGCAAGTTTACTACTTTATGCAATCAGCATGCTTTGTTTTGCGTTTTGGAAACGATTATCTGATCATTCTGGCTTAATGCCACCATAATCAGTTTTCAATGTTTGGCGAAACAGATAATGAGTCTACTAATTCATTATTAAGGGTCTAGATAGTCCGTTTTTACTAGCTGCAACAAAACTAATAACTTACCGTATACCTATTTATCCAATCTTGTAGCCTAATCTGAGGTACTTTTACTTCCATCTGACAAAGCACTTTTTTATCAAACCCTCAAAAATGTTTAGTCATTTAGTCCTAGCTAACTAGAACTTATCAAACACTCAAACATCCAGTTATCTGACTATTACTACATTATCACGTGGATCCCATTTGATAAGCTGATTACAAGATTCTGATTAATTATATCATAACTTCTAAACCACATCCAAACACTCCCTCAATTACATTCAAACAGCAAAATCTTACTAGCAAATTTTTATGATTAATTTCCATAAACATCGTACCTTCTCAAGACTGGGAGTCAACGGTCCGCTATAAGAAGTTCTTCTAGAGAGTCGTGGAACAGGACCAGGTGACTCAGCAAACACAGACCGACTCTGATGACTCTTTGTTTTGGATCCTGCCACCGGATTTGCAAGGCAGGAAGACCGTTTTGTGCAGATTTTAGGAAGGAAAAACCCGAAACCAAAACTCTTTTTCATCGATTTCTTCTTTGTCTCCTCAACAACATCACTTTCTTTATTCCTCTCTTGACTATAAGGCGAATTGTTAACTGGATATTTTTCGAGCAATAACGGCCTTAACTCCCCACTATATACCTTCTTAACATATTTAGGAGGCTCAGGAACTGGAGCCTCTTGTTTCTTAGCAACATATTGTGGTGTTTCAACAACCATAGACTTCGCTGCAGGCAGAAACCGATTCATTAGATAATCACGAGTCTGTAAATCCGTTGCAAACGATCCTGAAGACTCCAATTCACTATTGTCTTCACTATAATTGTATGAAAATGACATAGATAGTGTACTAATTGCATCAGCATGGATATCTTCTGATGACTGCTCATCAATTGGATATCTTTGAGACTTTGGTGTATTTTTCGCGGTTTGTGAAACAGGCTTTTTGCGATCTTTTGCTTTACCAGGAATTTGTTCCCAATTGAAAGGAATAGCTGCAGGTTTCGTGACTTCTTGTTCGGGTTCCCATTGTGATCTTGGAACAGGTAGTGATTGTTGTCGGGTTGGTTTCAATTTTCTACTTGCATTGTAAGTTACTCCATCTAAATTCGACGAGGTTGTTGATAATCGTCTAACGGAAAGTAAAGGGGCATTTAAATCTAGCTGCTTTTCTTCCATTTTTCGCGCAAGTTACATAAACTGAAAATTCAACCCAAAAAAATATACAATCAAGAATTAATTTATAATATTTGCATAAATGTAAGTAAAAAACAGAGGAAACATGAGAATATCATACTTGGCTTAAGAATAAAGAAACAAGGTAACCTCAAATAATGATTAAGGCACGTAACTTTATAGGTACACATTATGATTCATAAACATTCTAGATATGAAAATTTAATACAGTACTAATTATGCTTTCTCAACTGAGTACCTAAAAATGAAAATTAATGTACCATTTTTTATGGGTACCTATCCTCGTATTTTAAGTTTTCCAAAAATAAATTTTAAGCATTACAATTTTGAAAGTTATGTTTATAGCTATTTAATCCACCGGTGCATCTATATAACACATATAATTAGTGTTATTTTTAAAACATCTCGTCATTCAAAAATACAATTAACGACTACCGTTTTCGTATTGCTCTACCATTTTTATGTGCAAATAGTGTGTTATAAAGTTATTCCCTAACATCCTGGCGATGCGTAAAGTTATTATCACAAAAACATACGATTGAATAAGATTGTTTGCCAAAAAAATTGCAAAGGCAAGGCACCCGGGGTTTTTTAAGTAATTTAAATAAAAATCCTAATTTACCAAATTTGACATGGAATTGCAATATTGCATATACTTTATTTTTCTGCATTTCATATATAATTATTTAATTACTAAAATCATCAACAACAAAAATTATGCAATGTGTTCCTAAAGTCTTATCAACAAGAAATCCAGAAGGACTAAAACACATCAACAATTTAGAATATTTAACTTTACAGTAGCAAAATTGAGTAAATATATTTTGTGTACATTGGATAAAAAGAAAATCTATTTTGAAGAACATGAGAAGCTGCAAAAAAAACAAAATTTCAAGACAAAAATGAGATGCAGAAATTTTCTAGTATTGGAATATTAGTACAAGCTACAAAGAGATAGATTATGCCTACATAGTACATACATATGAGCAATTTAGAACCAATATTTTGTTGTTGGAGATGAACAACAAACAAAAAGAATATGAAAGATACTGAAAATTAAAAAGTAGATATTTTGGTTACCTGTAATTGAGAAAATGGGAGAAATTAGTGGCCTTGAATGATGGCAAGAATTGAGGGAGGAGAGAAGAGTGGAGTGAAGAAAATATGGAGTGGTGTCTCTACTAGTCTTTGAGTAGTTGAGTGGGGGGTATGGTATGAACTTCATGAGTAGGCTTTTGCTTTAGTTAAATGACCAAGTATCATGGGTGGGGCATATGAGACCAAAAAGAGAGGATAGGGAATGAAGGTTGGTTTTTAGTTTTCACATTTTTCAGTTCAACTTAAAGTAACAATGTTTGACATAAAAAAGTTTTCGAACAATAACGAATTTTGTTAATGGGCAGGAAAAAATAGTAATACTATTACTAACAATAGTAGTAACAGTAACAGACTAAAGACTACATGGTTAAAAAGAAAACCAAAAGATTTCTATACTTATATGTAACTAACTTGATGTATTTGTAAACATATTTGTTGGTTGTGACCACAATAGGATACTTGTGCATTTTGTGTGCTTTTATAGGGCAAAATGTCAAAAGTATTAGTAATATGTTTTAGGTGTATATTGTAGAACTATTTTTCATAATTGATCTCTTTTTTGATTTTGATGAGTTATTACAAAAATATTTGCTTGTTTTAAATATGTCAAAGAAGTGAAATAGGTGATATGTTTAATACAAAAAGAAACTACTATCATCTAAAATACATTGATAGCATAAAACACGGATCCGGTGTTTTATTTGTTTTTTTTATTAGCATTCCATAAAAGTGGAACTGACGACTAATCAATCAAGGAGTATATCTAATTATTTATGTGTTTTTTATTAGCATTCCACAAAAGTGGAACTAACTAATCAATTACGGAGTATTTATTTATCCCAGAGTAAACTGCAAAAATCATCCCTGTGGTTTGTAGTTCGTGGCACTAATCATCCCTAGCCGATACTATTGGCACTAATCATCCTTGAGTGGTGAAACGTTCGGCAATAATCATCCCTGAAGGGATGTTTTTTGCAAAACTTTTTGTTAAACTTTTTGCAAAAATCATCCCTAATATGGATGATTTTTGCCGGACATTTGCTACTCAGGGATGATTATTGCCAATAGTATCGGCTAGGGATGATTAGTGCCACTAACTACAAACCACAGGGGTGATGTTTGCAGTTTACTCTTTATCCCATTATACATAATCAAAGTTGTGTATTCTTACGGCACACAAATTGTGACTTGACATATTCTTCGTTAACCCAATTTTCAATCTAGGGTACGTGTCACTTCTGATATCAATTTGTATAATTCTTGTACATTTCCAATCATATAAACAACAAAACAACACCTTAATTCCTTGAAGCAAATTCATACTTAGTTCTTCGCAAATATACACATCACAAATCATTTATCTATAACTGAAGCCTGCGGTTAGAATTTCTAGGCCAATGTAACGTGTCCAAAGTGGTTATGTAAAGAAAACCATTCGATGTGGCTTAGTGGAAAAAAAGGCGTGACTATCACTTTAAAATGTGTGAAATGTCAAGTTCAATTGTTGTTACATACAAATAACCTTTAAGTGGCGTGAAATAAAAAAGTGGTTATGTAAAGAAGTAAATACTGTATATGTTTAGCCATAATCGAAGATACAAGATGTGAAATATTAAATTCAGAATTCAGAATTAAAATTAGGGGTATTTTTATTTTTGCCTCAAAATATTTTGGTGTATAGACTTATTGCCTCAAAAAAAAAAGTATCTTCCTCAAATGCCCCAGAGCGACTGGAGCGACCTAATTAAAAATTATTAAAAGTACAATCAAAAAATATTTTTTTTACTTTAAAATTGTACTTTTAATAATTTTTAATTAAGTCGCTCTGGGGCATTTAAGGAATGCACTTTTTTTTGAGTCAATAGATGTATACACCAAAATCTTTTAGGGCAAAAATAGAAATACCTTATAAAATTTAAATGTATGTTTGGCAGATGTAACGAGGCCAAAAGTGTTGATATAAAGAAAGAATGGGACAATCACGTCCAACGACCATCATATACCCCGACCAACTGACTGCCTCTTTTCGTCGTATAATTTGCCCGCCATTTAACATTACACTTTACACCCTTTAACTTTTAAGTTTGTCAATTTAATGCCCTTGTTTAGTGGTTATCGTATTGACTAGTCGAGCATGTGACTAGTGGTCCCAACAAGAATAGTACAATTTAGGTCTAGGGTCGCTTACGCAACTTAACAACTAGATGCAAATTTCTTGTGCAACTTGCACAATTCACTCCTTTAATGCTACAATCTTGTAAGTCGTAGCTCGTAACCTACTTTGTTGCAGATATGTTAGGGTGTTTGCATTTAGTGTTTGAGAGTAGTTTGTTATAAACGCTTAAGAGAGCTAGGTACCGTGGTGCCATTAGAAAAAAGTATTGTCACGTCAGCAAAAACCCTTATGGCACCAGAATTTTTTTGGTATCACATTTTGTGCCGTATCTCTTGGCATCAGAAAATGTGATGCCGTTGTCCTAAATTTTTTATTTTTTTTCATTTATATAAAATAAAACATACACTATATAACTAAAATAAACTTCATTAAAATTAAAACACATTACATTAATAAGAAAATTACATAAAAATAAAAAACATAGTACGTAAACAAGAAATAAAAATTACCAACTAGTGATTATTCCATAAATGCTCCACAAGGTCATGTCGAAGATCGTTGTGCACTTTTTTATCTCGAATTTCTTTTGTCTTCCTAACATGTAAATCGCATCTTTCGACCCAGGTTCGTTGAATGTTCGGCTCTGGACTAACGAACATATCTCTTATATTCACTTTGAATCATTGCTATTCCAATATCATGTTATGTAATATTATACAACAATACATGATACTTTTCAACGCGTTGATTTCGTAAGCACGTGTGGATTGTCGTATAATTCCCCAACGACCTTTTAGGACTCCGAGAGCTCGTTCAATATCTTTTCTTGAACTTTCTTGAACTCTTTTAAACTTCAAGATTTTTTCATCCCTTATAATAGATAACGTTTTGACAAACGTAACGCATGCTGGATAAATACCGTCGGCTAAATAGTAACATTTCTTGTATGTATGTTCGTTTATTACAAATGGACATTCCAGAGCTCTATCGGCAATTTCATCATCAAATAATGGGGAACCATATAACACATTAAGATCATCATTTGCCCCCGGAACCCCAAAATATACATGTTAAATCCACAATTTTTGATCCACGACCGCTTCTAACATAAGAGTTGGGTATTTATGATCACGTCTTTTTTATTAACCATGTAAGGACTTTGGGCAGTTTCTCCACTCCCAATGCATACAATCAATACTCCTCAGCATTCTCGGGAGTCCATGTTTTACTTCGTGTAATGCATATGTTTTTTCAATATCCGTTGAAGTGGGCTTCTTAAAAACTTTCAACGTATAAAATATGTATGCATTTAGTAAAGTTCTCTAAACATTGTCGTGAACAACGTTCCGTAATTTGCAAGTATTCATCAAATGCATCAGGTGCAGTGACGTACGTCAGTTGGCGTATGACGGATGTGCACTTCAAAATAGGACCAATACTTAAACGACCGCAAGCATCGTAACGTTGTCTAAAAAAATAAAAGTACTTGGGAAGAGGATGAACATCATAACTTAAAATATCGTTGAGTATTTTATTAAAAAGTCTAGAATTCATACGATATCTTCGCCTAAAATTCTTTTCCCGGATATTTAGGAAGAGTCCCATCGTCGCCAAAATAGTCGTCGATTAGTCGTTGTTCCGCCTCTTCTCGCTCACGAGGTATGTATGTTCTCGTCCTCTTTGGAGCCGACCCCGAACCCCATGCTTCTTGCTCACACATAGCTACAAATTGTTCATACGCCGCATAATCCCTCATATATCGATCTCGATCGGCTTGAAAATCATATAATGATCATAGGTGTTAGTGGTGTCGGGATTATCATAGGTGTTGAAGGTGTTGGGATTGTTTGGATCCATAGTTGAAAGAAAATTGAGTATTATTGAAGTAGAAAATATTTTGGAAGTGTATGTGAAGTATAAAATAATAAGGAGGTATTTATAGTATTTTAAAGGTGAAAATCAAAATTTTTAAGGTATTTCATTAAAAAATCCGCTCACTTACCGTTATAAAACGGTCATATTTTCAAACAGAAAATATAAAAAAAAATCAACCGTGTTGGCTGGTATCCATGGCGCGAGAGACCATGGCGTCAACGACGGTACCATGCGCCGTTCTCAACCCTGGGATGGTGCCATGGCGCCAGACTTAACAGCTGTGATACCGAAGCCTCTAAGAGCCAAAACTAAATAAACGATTGAATACTATCCTGCTTTTGCTAATATGTGCCGCATGATACAATGTATTAGGAAAACATGCTTCTATTTTTATCAGAGCTTTGTTAAAACTAGCCCTAAAAGCTACGTTTAAAAAAATAAATACACTTAGGGGGTGTTTGGTTCGTCGTAATTGAATATAATTGGATGTAATTGTAATCTGATTACATTACGTAGGCTGTTTGGTTCGCAGAATGAAAATAACTGTAATTCAGATTACATTACGTAGGCTGTTTGGTTTGCGTTATAATTGTAATTCAGTCATTACAATTACATCAAGGGAGAAAATTCAGATTACATAGAAAGTTGGATGAAAAGTTTTGAATTACGTTGTATTTCAGTAGTTTATACTTTAAATAATCAGTATTTATTATTATTATTATTATTATTATTATTATTATTATATAAATATTAAAATAATAATAATAATAAATATTATTATTTTATATTATTTATATTAGATTATATATTAATTATATTATATATTTATATTATTTATTTATTTATTTTTATTATTATATATTTTATATTATATAATTAATAGTATATATAATATTAAGTAATAAATATATTATAGATTTTTTATATTTACATAATGACATACATTACCACACACACACAACACAAACACATCGTATATATATATGATATTTATAATTAGATATATTTTACTGTGACTATATATATTTTTTATATATATATATATGGTAACATTGTGTATTATTATTAGTTATTACTATTTATTATTATTTATTTTATATATTAATTTATATCTTGAGATATTCTACATATTTCTTATAAATGATTTATTATTATTTTATTTAGGTATTATTATATATTATTATTTACTTGGATTATTTGTATTGATTACTATTTTTAATGTAGTTTTATTGTTATTATGTAATATTTATTATTATTATTAATATTAGTTTCTTTTAAAATTTGTTTTGAAATTACGAATTGACGTGGTTAGTATCAACCATAACACAATCTACACAAAACATCAATTACAATTTCACTCAGTACACCATTTATAAGACAAATTCATAACCTACGTTCAACTATTTTGAATCTACAATTTCATTCAATTACAATTCTGACTTTCTGATTAACTGATTACTATTCCTTTTAAAACATATGCGAATCCAAACGCATCCATATAATTAATGATATAAGTTAATTTAGTGGATCAGTTGTTATTGTTCTAAGTTTTTACTCGTTATTATATATTTGTATTGATGAAGGTATGGTGACTCAAGCCAAAAGGAACCCTAAAAATTAGGGAAACCAACTAGATCTACTACCTCCTTTGTGCAAGGATTGTTATAACCCCTGTTTATCGAGATCATCACATGTTGATTGATTTCTAAACAAGCGAGTTAGGCGATCTCTTTCCTTACCATAGGGATTTAGTTTTGTTTTTCTCTGATTTTATTCAATCGTTTTTGAATCCTTTCCCTTCATCGTTTTCCGTTTACATCGAAACCCTAAATTTCATATGGCGTTTTCAAAAGAAGATCAAATCAATCAAATCTCCAAAACTGTTTTTGTGACTAATTTTCCGGATCATATTCGTGCTCGAGATTTATAGGGGCTTTGCAAAGTATATGGATCAGTTGTTGATGTCTACATCCCATTCAAGAAATCAAATGCAGGTAAACGTTTTGCTTTCATACGTTTCATCAAGGTAAACAACTTGGAACGTTTGATAGAAAATTTATGCACCATTTGGATCGGTAGCTTTCATCTGCATGCGAACATGGTTCGTTTCAATAGGGAACCTATACAGAAGAGATCGTTCAACAATAGTAATGTGAATCAAGCTAATGGTAGGGGATCTTTTTCTAAAACAATGGCCGCTAGAAATTCTAATGGTAGTTTTGCATCGGTACTTAAAGCAGGAGTCCACGTAAAACCTAATACTTCGTCTCCTACATTGGTTTTAGATGATTCATGATTAATGGATCGCGATTTTAGTAACTCTTTAATGTGTCAAGTTAAAGAGGTCACTGCCATTCCTAATCTCCAAATCATTCTTTCTAAAGAGGGTTTCAATTCTTTTAAACTCACTTATCTTGGAGGTCTTTGGGTCCTCATTAAATTCGGATCCTGTGACATATTAGAGAAATTCCGCAATCATGTGGGCATCAGTTCGTGGTTCTCTTCAATTGAACCTCCCATCAATTCGTTTGTTTCTAATGAAAAAATCATTTGGATTTCAATTGAAGGACTTCCTTTAAATGCTTGGACCTGTAACACTTTTTTAAAGATAGCACAAAAATGGGGAGACTTGATTGTTTGGGAAGATTCTGAAGAAGTTTTTTTTGTCTCGAAAACATTTATGTCTAAAAACCAAGGTGCATGAAATCATCAACGAAAGTTTTAAGGTTACCATCAAAGGAGTTGTTCATTGGATTCACGCTAAAGAGCTGGATGCATGGGTACCTAAATTTTTATCTGATAACGATAATAGCTCTTCTGAAGACGGATTTTATGATTCTGAAAAGGGAAGTAAAGCTGATGAAGAGGAGTTTAACAGTGAACAAGGTGACAAAGAAGTTGAACATGTTTTCGAAACAACTGGTATGCACGATAAGGAGAATCTAAGTGTCAAAGTAACTAGAAATTTTGAAGAGAAAAAAAGTCAATCAAGTGACCCTTTTAACATCTACACGTTGTTAAGAAAGGAGAACAACAATCATCCTCATTCTAAGGAATCTAAGGATTCTGATCCGTTACACCCTCCTGGTTTCACCCCTATCGTTACTGACAACAAAGAAGAAGGATCCAATTATGTGAATGATCATAAGAACTCAGATGCAGGTAAGAAAGCTTTCTCTTATCATAACGTGGAAGTCCCTAATACAAGTATGCCCATTACAGATGGGTCTATTTTGAATGTTATGGATGATTTAGTCAAGGTAGGACAAACAATGGGTTTTAATATGGAAGGATGTTTAAAAAACATAGAAGAAATCATTGGTGCTCAAGGAGATATAAACGGTATTAGATGAATTATATGTCTCTAAACATACAAGGCCTTGGTTACAAGGCAAAAAAAGGATGGGTTAAAAAATTATGTCTGCTTCATAAAATAAACTTCGTTGTTCTTCAAGAAAAGAAGATGGAAAGTATAGATTTGTTTACTATAAAGATGTGTTAGGGGAACCTGGCGTTTGATCATGCCGTGAGTCCTACTTTGGGAAACTCTGGAGGTATTCTGTGTATTTGGGATTCATAAAAGGCAAAAAAAGGATGGGTTAAAAAATTATGTCTGCTTCATAAAATAAACTTCGTTGTTCTTCAAGAAAAGAAGATGGAAAGTATAGATTTGTTTACTATAAAGATGTGTTAGGGGAACCTGGCGTTTGATCATGCCGTGAGTCCTACTGTGGGAAACTCCGGAGGTATTCTGTGTATTTGGGATTCTAATATGTTCATAAAAGAGCATGTTTCTTCTTCAGAATATTTTCTCGCTATTATGTGTACTTGGACTCCTACTGCTACTAAACTACTCGTTATTTCGGTGTACGCGCCTCAAGATCTTTCAGAAAAGCGAGATTTATAGGATTATTTGTGTTCTATGATCAATAGGTGGGATGGTGAAACTGTGGTCTTGGGTGATTTTAATGAAGTTCGTACAGAGCAAGAAAGATTTGGTTCTTCTTTTAATATCCAAGGTGCCAATGTTTTCAATAAATTTATTTCTTTGGCTAGTTTGGTTAATATCCCCCTGGGAGGCTACTCGTACACCTGGGCTCATAAGTCGGCTTCTAAGATGAGTAAACTTGATCGTTTTCTTATCTCAAAATGCCTTTTGATAGAGTTTCCTCACTTATCGGGTTTATGTCTTGATAGACATTTATCGGATCATCGTCCTATTATTATGTTTGAATCGAAATTAGACTATGGCCCCATTCCTTTTTGAAATTTTCATTCTTGGTTCTCGATGGAAGGTTTTGATAAATTCGTTGAAGATAAGTGGAAGTCTATGAATGTTATGGACTTGAATGGCTTAATTCGGTTGAAAAAGAAACTTCAACTCCTTAAAAACGAGATAAAAGCTTGGATCAAGGAGAGAAGGAAGCATACTAATGAAGCTAAATCTTCCACAACATGTATGCTCACTGAGGTGGATAAGCTAATTGATCAAGGAAAATGGGACGACGATATTCTTATTAAACGTGCCTCGTTAATGAAAGATGTTAATGAGATTAACTCTAAATAAGCCTTAGATGTGTCTCAAAAAGACAAAATCCAATGGTTGATAGAAAGAGATGAAAATTCAAAGTACTTTCACGGAATTCTTAATAGCAAACGATCTCAACTTTCAATTCGGGGTATTCTTCATAATGGTGACTGGACTGCTGATCCAAAGAGAGTTAAAGCTGAATTTCTTAATCATTTCTCTCACCAATTTTCGAAGCCCCTTCTGCCCGTATTAGATTTGATTCTCTCTTTTCTAAACGGCTTAAAGTGGAGCAAGTGGAAGAATTAGAATGTCATATCTCTTATGCTGAAATCAAAAAAGCAGTTTGGGATTGTGGTACAAATAAATCCCCGGGCCCTGACGGTTTTACTTTCGAATTTTTTTGAAAATTTTAGAATATTATGAGTAATGACATTGTTGCAGCGGTTACTCAATTCTTTTCTACAGGTATTTTCCCTCCTGGTTGTAACTCTAATTTCATTGCTTTAATACCCAAGATTCAGGATGCCAAAGTTATTAAAGATTTCAGGCCGATTAATCTCATTGGAAGCGTATATAAAATCATTGTAAAGATTCTGGCTAATCGTTTAAGCATGGTTATCCCGGATCTTATAAATGAAGTTCAAACTGCTTTTGTGTCTAACCGACAAATTCTTGATGGGCCTTTTATTCTTAATGAGCTCATTACTTGGTGCAAACACAAGAAGTTTAATGCTATGATTTTCAAGATTGATTTTGAAAAGGCCTTTGATTCCGTGAGATGGGATTTTCTTGATGATATTTTAAAATCGTTCGGCTTTGGAGATAAATGGCGTAGTTGGATTGCCGGTTGTTTGAATTCTGCTAAAGGGTCGGTTCTTGTTAATAGAAGTCCTACTTTGGAATTCCCTTTTCATAAAGGCCTTAAGCAAGGAGATCCGCTTTCCCCATTTCTTTTTATATTGGTCATGGAAAGTTTGCATCGTTCTTTTTCTAGAGTGATGGAAGCCGGTCTATACAAAGGTATCTCTATAAAGAATTCTTTTTTGATATCTCGCTTGTTTTATGCAGACGATGCAGTCTTTGTTGGGGAATGGAATATTTCAAATATCAAAACAATTGTGAGTGTTTTGAATTGTTTTTTCTTGGCTTCGGGTCTCAAAATAAACCTTGTCAAAAGCAAACTTTCTGGTTTTGGTGTTAGCAAGACAAAAATTAATGAGGCAGCTGCTTTGATTGGATGTTCCACGTTTTCTGCTCCTTTCCAGTATCTCAGGGTTACAATTGGAGCTCCTATGTCTAGAATAAATTCGTGGAAGGATGTGATTGATAAAATATCTTCTCGATTGTCAAAATGAAAGATTAAAACTCTTTCTTGTGGTGGAAGGTTGACTCTGATCAAATCAGTTCTTAATGCTCTTCCTCTATACTACATGTCGTTATATAAAGCTCCAGTTGCTGTTCTAAATGAGTTGGAATCTATACGTCGAAATTTTTTTCATGGTACTGCTAAGGAGGATAGGAAAATGGTTTTGATTCGATGGGAGAACATTTTAGCTTCTAAATCTAAGGGTGGTCTTGGTGTTTCCAGTTTTTATGCGTCTAACCGAGCCCTTCTTTTCAAATAGATTTGGAGAATATCTACTCACTATTCGTCGCTTTGGGCTAGTCTTATTAAAGCTATACATGGTGTCAAAGGTAATTTAGATGTCTCTAAATCGAAGATAAGGGGCTCTATATGGCAAGATATGGTTCACGAATTCCACTCGCTTAAAGCTAAAGGTATAGATTGTTTCTCGTTTATTAAACGTAAATTGGGGAATGGAGAAAACACTCTCTTCTGGGAAGATGTTTGGCTAGGTGACTGTGCTTTGAAAACCTCTCATCCTAGAATTTTTATGCTAGAAGATAGGAAGGATGTTACAGTGGCAGAGAAACTAGGTTCGGCGAGTTTAGATGGGTCTTTTCGTCGCAAGCCCAGAGGTGGTGTGGAAGACGATCAATACAACAACCTTGTTTCCATCACGTCTCAAGTTCTCCTTCCTCAAATGATTGATCGTTGGTCTTGGTCGCTTGAGGCTTCAGGTGATTTCTCAGTTAGTTCAGTTCGTCACCACATTGATGAGGTAATTTTACCAAGTTCTGATGTTCCTACTCGTTGGGTTAAAATGATCCCTATCAAGACAAATATTTTAGCTTGGAAGATCAGCTTAGATAGGCTTCCAACCCGTTTTAACCTTTCTGCTCGTGGTTTAGAGATCCAATCTATTTTATGTCCCTTGTGTAACGTGTCAGCGGAGACATCTTCTCATACTTTTTTCGCATGTAATTTATAACGAATGGTTAACTTGGCTCTCAAACGTTCGATTAATCAAGAAAAAGAAGGATATTCTCGAAGGTATTTGTTATGTTTCTTGGTGGTTTATTTGGAAATTCAGAAATGAGTTCCTGTTTGGATCGGTGCAGCCGAAGAGAGAGCTTATTTTCGATAACATTGTTCAAATATCTTTTCTTTGGATTTCAAATCGTTGTAACTCAAATATTGATTGGGTCTCTTGGTTAAAGAACCCTAATCTTATCTTTTTGTAATTTCTAGCATCTTGCTAGCTTTTTAATATCAATTGCCGTTCAAAAAAAAAGCCAAAAGGAAAAAATGTCATCCTAATATATTTTTGATGAAGGTATGGTATTATGTCATCTTAACATGTATTTTTTTCACTTTCTTTATCACTCACACGTCAAAATACTTTCACACTTTTCACTTTCTTTATCATGTGCACATCAAAATACCCTTTCACTAGTCACTCAAACCAAAATCTCACTTTTGTGTCTCATCAATTTATTTTATTTCTATTTTCGTCGGACAAACTAATTTTTCATTAACCAAAATAAAAATACGAATTAAAATAAGAAAATAAAAAATTACGAAACATTTAAATACCTAAAATTATCGATAAACTAATTATTTGTGTGAAAGATGCTCCATAATATTTCTTTGAAGAGTTTCGTGTGTTTGTTTATCGCGTAATTCTTTGGCTTTCCTTTGTTATATATTGCATCTCTCGATCCAAATACGTTGTATATTTTAGTGCGGACCAATATACAATTCACTGAATGCTCGGGAATAAGATCCGAAGTATGTGTAGATATACATTTGACTATTGTTCAAAATAGTTTCTTGCTCATACGATATCGGTGTTTAAGATAGGACTACATATATTTTGGATTATCTTTAAAATAGCCGGCCAACAAACATTCTTCTACAACACCACGTTCACGGTATTTCGAATTACGTGTATGTAAACTTTGAGCTTCTTATTGTTGCAACGATTGGTGATACTAATAAGCTTGCATCAAAAGCAAATACTCACATTTATCATTAGATACGCATACAACATCATCTGGATTCATATTTACAACATTTGAAGTTTACAACATTTGAAGTTTTTTTTAGAATTTAATGGGAAAGAGGATAAAGAAAGTTGTATGAAAAATGGTTAAATGAGATATGATACATATAAAGGTCAGATTAAAAAAGAAAAAAAGTTAAATTAAACTTCTAACTGTTTGAGGGGGACCACGACTAGTTTTTAAACGTTTCTCCTATTGGCTCAAGCCAAGCCATTCACTCGTGCCTTGACGCATGGAGGTCCGGTGTGGTGGCGTCGGCTTGGCATCGTGCCGCATGTGTTTGGCACAGCCCTTGTGTGACCATACCCGACACTCTTACCCATTCTTCAACATAGGGTTGATAATGGTGTGGTTTGGTGCGATTTTTGGCAAAACAAACCGCATCCTCATTTGCGGCTTTTATAAAATAAGAAACTGAAACCGCGTGATTTTTGCGATTTTGGTTTTTTCGGTTTTTGTTTTTGCGGTTTTAAGTTTTTTTCCAAATTATTCTTTTAGTATATGTCTATTATAGAATAAATATATCACAATGTTACAAGATGGGTTGAAACATATATACAAATTGTTGTGTATTGGTATGAAATTATAAATCTAGATAATAGTAGAAGTCCAATTGAAATAAAAAATTTAAAAACTGTGATGAGAAATTTAAAGGAAAAAATTATTTGACCTAAACTCACATAATAATTAACAACTAAAATGTGTTTGAAATAATAAATTATGAAGGTATTAATAAAAGCATTTTATCAAACAAAATTTATGAAAGTTAGTAAGTTTAGGGTTAAAGTCATTATTTACCAATGTACTTTTAAAAATTTCCACTTATTACCAAGATGGTGATTTTAGTATCATTATTACCTTCCTAACTTGTTGGTACCGGTTAATATTGCAAATGTAATTTTCCTAATTTCCACGTCATTTTTTTCGACGTGGAGTTGACATTCATTGACTTTTCCACCTCACACATCTTCATCTTCTTCTTCCATTATAACACTTTCTCCATTTTTGACTTTCTGTACATCTTCCCATAATAACACTGTATCCATTTTTTCACTTTAATTAAACCAAAATTTCCAAAAACCTTAATTTCCAAAACAACAACATTTTTCACTTAAGTTAGTCCAAAACAATAACACTTTCAATATCACTTACATTAATTCAAGTGTAGAAATTAAACCAAACCATTTTTCATTTAAATTAATCCAAAACAACAAGAATTATCATCAACCCCAATTTTCTATAACTTTAATTTACAAAATCCCAAGTAAACATGAATATCAGACAGTTGATAGGTTGTGTTTTTCGGCGGCTTTGAGCCGCATGCACCACTGAAATGTCGTTCTTGAATCACATCTGATCAAAGTGGAAGCATTCATAGAAGTGACAGAATCATCCAACGATCCCTCACTCTTGAACGCATCAAACTGCATACGCCTAGCAGCCATCATAGGCTTGCCATCCTTGCCAAAACAACTTTCTCCATAACTTTCTCCATCTCTGTTCTTGACCATAAATCTTTAATTGTTGACCAAACTTGACTTGATTGGATAAATTGAAGTGAAATTAGTGAATTAAGTAAGGTGAATTAAGTAATTTAATAGGTTAATTATATTTTTGAAATGCATTTTCAGAGAGAGGAAAATTAGGGGAAATTTTTTGATGAGTGAGGTGTGAGGTGTAATAGTGAGGTGGTGAATATGTGAAAAAAATAATGAAAATTGAATAAAAACCAGTAAAAAAAGGGTGACGTGTCAGTTTTTAGTCATTGTGAACCTGATAAAAAACGGAACTTATAGAACGTTTGTAACTTTTGCACAAAATATAAAGTTTGGAATGTGATAATGATACTAAAATCACCATTTTGGTAATATGTGAAAATTTTTGAAAGTACGTTGGTATATAATGACTTTAACCCGTAAGTTTATTTGAAAAAATAAAATAACTTGAATATGGTGGAGTGGTTTGGTGCGGTTATTTTAAGTTTGGTTTTTCGATGAAAACCGAAACCGCATTGTAAATTTCGGTTTTTCTATTTTCTGACACCGCACTATCGGTTTTTGCTATGGATTCGTTTTTTTCGATATGATTGTTGCAGATTTTTGGTTTGCAGTGTGGTTCCTTCTCAGCCTTACTTTCGACACATAAATAAGTAAGAGTTTTTTCATTATTTTTATAGCATTCGCAGTTAAAGCTTTGAAAAGATGCTAGTCTAAGTTTTTTTTCTTATTTCTAGTATTGTATTTGTATTTTTCTGACTACTAACGCCTTGCTAGTAGCCTTTTATTAATATAATTTTATTTTTGTTATTAAAAAAAACATTTTTTTAAATGACATATTGCGAACTTGGTTGTTTGCAAGTCGAATAGGTTTCTAAATGACATATCGCAGACTTGGCTGTTTGCAAGTCTTTGCATGTGAAAATAAACTACAAATTTCTTGTTGAAGGGGGGGATGACTTGTTTGTCTGCCACCACCGTCAATCACTCGAGGGGTGGATGGATCCTTTGATCTTTAAAATTAGAAAAGTGGTCCCACAGAATAACGATATACGTTTGCTTTTACAAGTTTGGTATGTGATATCTTGTAAATCGTTTAACACGTCTATTTTGTTGATAAATTCAATAAGTGAAATTACTCACCTGCGTGTTTGAAATCAATATTGATTCAAGATTATCTAAAAAGTCAATGAATTATTTATAGCAATTTATTTTTTCGTCAAAGTAAAAAAACACATTTTACACCTCAACAAATCAATCTCACATGTCCTGACTAGGACTTGAACCCGCAACCATTTGGTTGGGGAGCTTCTCACACATAAAGAGTATCATTGGGACACAAACCCTTTAGTTTTTTTTAACGGCATTATTAGAAGACTAGCAACACGCTAGGAAATTACATAGAGTTTAAAGGGCGTTGTAACCATATGTTCCAGTCTATACTAGATTTTTTATATATAGTAGACAAGAAATCAAAAGAACTAACAACGATATTATCAAAGATGTTACTTCTTCGAAACTTCGAGTTGTTAAAGATCACGTTATTCCGAAACCTCCAAATGACCTAAACTGTTGAAAGGATAATAACCTCCATAATGATCTTATCTTTCCTTGTCTATTGTTGCGCATCTAAAATCTCCCAAATGTCAAAAACGCGCGAAAAAATAGGAAATGTATAATCTAACCAGATTCCAATTATGTGCCATATTTGTGAAGCAACTTCACAGTGAAGGAAAAGGTGTTCAACATCTTCTTGTTGCGAATTACATATAGAGCAAAGAAATGAAGGAATATCAATTCCCCTTTCCATAATGTTTATCCTTGTAGGGAGTCGATTAAGAAGAAGACGCCAAGCAAATATGTTAACCTTAGAAGGCACATACTTGCACCAACGAGTAGGAGACAAACCTGAAGGGAGATCATGGTTATCGATGATGCGACGTGCACTTTGCAATGTGAACTTCTTTGATGTGTCGGCTTCCCACGTCCAATAATCTGGGTTAGAATAAAGAGAAAGTTGATTACGAGTTTCCATTAAAGCTGCTAACTGAGAACCCTCTTCGCCATCTTTTATATTACGCCTCCATTGCTAAGTCCAATGCCCCTGAGAATACCGATCAGCAACTAGGCAAGAATGATTGGATTCAAGAGCGTATAAACGAGGGTATTTAAATTTCCATGGGCCACTTTCATGCCAATCATCTTCCCAAAACTTGATGCTTCTGCCATTGCCTAGATTTTGAATCAATAGATTACGAGGAATGATTTGCTTATCATGAAGACGATGGACACATCTAATTAATATTAACCCATACGCCATGGTTAGAAGATTTAAACGGGGATGTCAACAAGCCGCCATACTCTCCATGAATTCCTTTGATAATTTGGACCCATAAACTTTCTGAACTATTTAAAAGTCTCCATTTCCATTTGAGGATAAGAGCCGAATTAAGAGCTTGAACACTGCCGATGCTTAGACCCCCCCTTTTTTCTTTAGTATTTAGAGCTTGTTTCCATTTAATCCATGAAATCTTTCTATCCTCGTCTTTACTTCCCCAAAAAAATCTTGCTCTCAAAGATTCTATATGATTAAAAAATTGATAGCTATGATTGGTTCATTGGGTCTTTTATATAATTAAGAATCTACATTGAACTTTTCTCATTGATGTGCATTATATAATCTTTAAACTAAAAGTATGTGAAAAAGAAATAACATTATAAATTTCCACAAATATATTTATTCAAAGTACATCTATACCTAAACATACCTTTTTGTTTCTTGCATATTCAAAATATGTGCAACAATGACTATACGACAATAAATCACAGCGCATGAGTCTAATCCTCAAAAAGCACTGAGGGTCTTTAATTTGATACAATCTTAAGCTAATATGCGGCAAAGCTTAAAATTATATCAAGTGCCCTAATGCTTTTTGAAAATCGTCTGCATTGATATTTTTGCAGCAAAACTCAACTCCACTTTTAAAATCTTCGACTGATACGATTCTTATCGATCGTGGATTAACAAAAAAAATAAAGAACTCAAGTCAATAACCAATTACTTCCAACAAAAACTCTATAGCCATATATTTTATATTCATAAAATGTGCTATATACGATAACTTTTGAGGCTGCAAAGTTACAATAGCAAAGCGAATGACAACATTTAAGGCCTTAATTTATATAGCCATTTGGGCCTCGGCTCAGATATCATATTAGTTGCAAAACACGTTGCAATTTATGTCGATCATCTTTTGACACACTAAATTTACAACTCTCCGGGTGACTGAATCATCATAGCTAACCCAATACTATCAAAAGTAGATTCACGGACCAACACCAGAAACAATAAATTCAAACATGTTTAAGTGTATTCTCAAACATCATAGCCCATCCTTAAAATAACATCATTTTAACCATAAACGCATTCGTTTAGTTCCTATTAAGTCTTAAACAGTCAATGACAAGGCCAAAAACATGACATTTTAAACTTTTATGCAATTTAGCTCAAATATTATGTTGGCTGCAAAACACGTTTGCAATTCGTTTTTTTCCATGCCAAAACTACGACACACCGGAGTATCATACTGGCCGCAAAATACGTCTGCATTTTATGTCACTCGTATTTTTGCCACGCCAAAATTACGACTCACTAGATGACCGAATCATCATAGCCAAGCAAGTATTATCCAAATTAGATCTACATAAGACTGCGTCGTTTGGTGCAATTCCAATCTTAAACGATCCAAGCCAATTCTCAAACAACGTTGTTTTAGGTTGCCAACAATGTAATGTTTTGCCCTTATGCTTTGTCGTTTTCTTACCATCGTTTTGGCAAGCCAAAAAAGGAAACTTTTGGACTTAAACAATGACAATTCATTTGTGTTCCAAGTTCTAAAACTGCTTTTGTTTAGGATCAGATATTATATTGGCTGCAAAACCCGGTTGCATTTTATGCAAACCGATACTTACCACCAAAACCACGACTCATCGTATATCATATTGGCTGCAAACAATGGTTGCAAAAGTCTCCCATCCAGTTTTTGGCATGCCAGAATTACGACTTATTGATGTGTCGTTGTGTGGTGTATAATTTTATGATTCAAGTTTTAAATTTATATTTTGCCGACTTAACCAAAAACAACACTTTAACGGGCAGTGTACCCGATCGGTGGTAAATTCATGGTAAGTAGGGTGTCGAACACTTGAAGCGAGGTTAAATCTCTCAATTTATTTATATTTTGGTTATCTAATCTAAGTTAATTCTAATCTAAGTCAAACCTATGCTAATCCTATGTTAGTTCTAATCTTAATTCTAACAGGTAAAATGGGGGTTTCAGCTTGAGAGACTGACACGGGTTTGTTTGGTGACTACAATCAATTCAAGACACTTTAACCCACGCAAGCAAATTAACAGAAGATAAAAGAGCGATCGAGCCTTATGATAGAAAACTGTATTAGCCATCATTAATCCGATTAGAAGTTGGTTTGTTTATTTAGTGCAATGATTACTTATCTCGAAGAGGCATATCATTCTTAGACTTAGGCGGGACTTCATCCTAAGACCTAGACACATTAATTCTGTCACAATTAAAGCATCCGCATAAAGCATCCTTATATATTGATTATAATTCATATAGAGGACGACACCTTAGGGATTAAAGCAATGATGATCTTGTTAAACCCTTGCTAAAAATAATGAAGCAAAAATGGTAATTTATAATGCTCTACCACAAAAAGAATATGAAAGAATTTTTATGTGTCAAACCGCAAAAGAAATTTGGGATACTTTGTTATTCACTTCATCAATGGTAATAATCAAGTCAAAGCTAACAAAATAGATCTTCTTGTTCAACAATATGAACAATTCATGATTCCGGAAGAGGAATCAATAGATAATGCCTTTGCTAATTTTAACACTATATATTACTAGTCTAAAAGTACTTTTGAGAAAGTTTTTGAGCAAGAATTGTGTTACGAAACTATCTCTAGGGCATTGCAATCCTAAATAGCGGGCAAACAGTCACGACGATTGAAGAATCAAAGAATCTAACAACTCTATCACTTGACGAACTTATTGGAAATTTGAAGGTTTATGAAGAAATAATTAAGAAAGATTTTGAAACCGTCAAAAGCAAAAGAGAACAAAGTAGATCTATTGCCTTGAAAGCTAGAAAGGAATCTAGTGATGACGATAGCTCAACCTCTTGCTCAGTGAAGATGAAGAATAACACCATGGCCGTAAGAGACTTCAGAAATCTTCAAAGGTACGAGACGATTCGTAAGACAACCATATGAAGAGAGAAAATCATTCCAAAGAAATAAAGACGACAAAAATGGCAAAGGCAAAAGAAAATGCTTTAAGTGTGGTGATCCAAATCATCTCGTCGAAGAATGTCCAAAACTATCAAGATATCAAAACCAAAAAGCGTTTGTTGGAGGATCTTGGAGTGATAGCGACGAAGATGAAGATGAAAAAACAAATGACGAAAAGTGTCTTATGGCTAAAGCTTCCAATGAGGTACTTTCTGAAACCGAATACTTTAGTGATGACCAATCATCACTAGACAAAAATGACTTAGATAGTGAATATAGTAGACTATGCAAATTAGGACTAAAAGTCATGGCTAAAAATAAAACTTTAAAACAAGCTAAAGTAGAATTAGAAAATGAAGCACTAGAATTAAGAGATAAATTATCTAGGTTAGAAAAAGGTAAGGAAGTAATTGAAGAATGTAAATTATGTCAAGACCTCAAGCTTGAAAATGAGAAGCTTAGAAAGGAAATATCTAGGCTAAATCAATTTAATGATAGTAGTCACTCACTTAAGAAAATAATAAGTTCTCAAAAAACTTCCAGAGATAAATCCGGGTTAGGTTTTAATTTTACCAAAGGATCACCTAGCGAAACCAAACAAGTAAAGTTTGTAAAAGCCCAAGAAGTTGAGTCGAAAGAAAAATTGATAGAATCAAACCCAAAATTTATACTTATAAATAATACTAAAATTCCTATTGCAAGTGATGATGTGGTAAAACGTTTTTACAAACCCTCCTTAAAACCCGGAGTCAGATTTACTAAACCCACAATGAGGTCTAAAACACCTCCTCCGAGAAGAAATGAAAACTCTCATCCTCGTTCCAAAACACCTCAACCTAGGATGATACCAAGGTAGGGACCAAAATTACTCTAAACACTAATCCACCAATGTGGGAATCAATCCACATCAACCAAGCTTTTACTCCAATGTGGAAGATGGTTCATCGTGCATGTGTTCCAAATCAAATGCAAAACCCATATGCGGGAAACTCAATAACTTCGGATACATGAAACGTTGGGGGACCAAAATGGCTAAAAGCTTCAAAACCTTTGAAGTAGTGTGGCTCTCTACAAAACATTCTATGTCTTCGGATTAAGGAAATCATGATAAGGTTCCCTATGAAATCTCTCACGCGCATTCACTGTACATCATGAAGACAGTATTAAAGACATTACGAAGACATTAATGAAGAAATTCTAAAGACTAAGTACGTCTTACTTTTCATTTTTTCGTTAGAAATATAGATTATAAGTAAATGTCTATCGTGTGTGTCTATGATGGTATGTAGTGTTAATTAGTTTCTTAGAAAATAATGTAGTTCTCTAGAATACCATTTGTTGGTTCTCTAGCTTTGAAGAGATTAGTTCACTATGAACTATTCTTTCGTGTAGATTATAGTCATACGTGTACAAAATAGAAATCTTCTATGACCACGTAGCAAACTCACGTAGATGAAGAAGAGCAAGCTAGTGGTTTACAATTAACATAGAAGTAGGATTAATTGCGCGAAGATCATAGACACACTATGGATGAAACAAACTCCCTTCGACCTCGACGATCGCCTCGGATCCGTGTCAACCATCATCTACGTCTATCGGAATTATTTCATTAACTTGTTGAAATTTTCAACTACGTCTTATTATTTCATTATCTTCGCTATCCATTCCCGTCTCACCTCATGAATTGACATCTTGATTATCTCGTCCGAAATAGTCAAAAAAACTTTTTAATTAAACAATGAGTTAATTAAAAATTGTCAATATTCATTCTTACAAAACTGGTCAAAAAAAATAATAATAATAACAATTTTTCAGGTGGCGGCCCCCTTAAAATTAAGGGGACCGGCCGTGTAAAATGGGTGGCCCCCTTAATTAATTAAATGGACCGCCCATCTGAAAAGCCAAACAGACTCTTTTCTCTACAAAACCAATTACCAAACACCCATTTATCCTCTTCCTCTTTTCCCTGCTACTGTGTGACGAACACACACACTTAAAAACCATAAAATCCATTTCCCAAACTCAAAATTCATCCAATTTCGCAAGGGGCAATCACCTACAACTCGATTAACAACACCTATTGTAAGATTTTCTATACTTATCTTTTTCAAATTCATCCAATTTTGTTCTTAATCAAAATTGGGTATAATTATATTTTTTTGTGTCTTTTGATTTTTAGATTAGAACTAGAAAATCCATAACTACGATGATTGCCGTAGTCATAAGAATTCAATACATTCATTAGAATTGAGTCACAAATTTTTTTTTGCTCGAAAATTTTATATATATATATATATATATATATATATATATATATATATATATATATTTATATCATTTTTTGAAACAAAGGTTATACATTGTTGATTCATGCCAAAAACATGTTAAAACAACAATACATTGCCCATCAAAACATACATTCCTAAATGTATACTTTTTGAATCAATGGATAATGTGTTATAAAAATAAAGGGGTGTTTGGTTCGTTTCTTAGGATCAATTTTTAGAGTCGAAATAACCATCACTATAGTTTTGTCACTTGTATAAACACTTAACAAACTTGTATAAGTCATCAAGATATATAATTCATATATAT
>BQNB010031537.1:9708-53900 GCA_026074375.1 Tanacetum coccineum | reverse complement strand
TTGGCTTTGTTTTTTGTCTTTTTCTTAGTTATCCGTTCCTGCACAATACAATTAGCAAAACAAGCATATATTTGGCATTTTAAGGCCGTTTTTGGTTATTTTAGCTCGTTTTTAAAGGTAAAAGGTATGTGTAATTAAGCACATACCAGCATCCTTTCAACCTTCTTGGTTGGAACCATATTAAGAATGCGAACAGCAGACTCAAGAGTATATCCCCAAAAGGATTTTGGTAGAGTTGTTAGATTCATCATGGATCAAACCATATCAAGTAAAGTTTGATTCCTCCTCTTAGATACCTCGTTATGTTGTGGTGTATAAGGCGGAGTAAGTTAGGATACAATACCACAACTTTTCATGTGATTAACAAACTCATGACTTAGGTATTCGCCTCCTCGATCAGATCGAATAGCCTTTATCTTTTTACCAAGTTGATTTTCGACTTCATTTTGAAAAACCTTAAATGTTTCAAATAACTCATGTTTATGTTTCATCAGGTAAACATAACCATAACGGCTGAAATCATCTGTAAAGGTGATGAAGTAACTAGCACCTTCTCTTGACATAGTTCTAAAAGGGCCACATACATCGGTGTGTATAAGTCCTAATAGATCCTTAGCTCTTTCCACTTGATATGGAAAAGGCTTGCACGCCATCTTCCCAGATATACAAGATTTGCATTTCTTAAGTGATTCATCGTGAGTAGGTTGCAAGATACCATTATGCTAAAGCTTGTTCATCCATTTCTTATTTATAGGACCAAGACGATAGTGTCATAGCTAATAAGAGTCCCATGCATGTTTGGCTCTTTTATTGCTAACATTATACATAGAACTATCATTTAGATAAAGATTTTGCATATCTATTTCATAAATACCATTATGTGGAATTGCATTAAAATAAAACACATTATCTTTCGAAACAAAAATACCATAATTCATAAATGTATGAATATAACCGTTATTAACCATACGAGAAATTGAAACAACGCCCCTAGCAATAGTAGGTGCAAAATGATAGTTGTCTAATATAATTATTAAACCATTAGGAAGAATTAAATCAAAATTTCCAATAGCTTCAATGGCTGCACGCATTCCATTGCCCATGTACAGACTTAAAGCTCCATGTTTCAACTTCCTGCTTCCTTTAAGACCCTACAAAGTATTACAGATATCAGTTCTACAACCCGTATCATACACCCAAGTCTTATTAGGAAAAGCATAGAGTCCTGTGGTGAAGATACCTAAAGTACTAACAATGCTAGCACTCTTTCTCTTCTTCAACTCATCATGGTAGGACGGACAATTCCTCCTCCAATGACCCACCTCATGACAGTGGCGGCAGATAGAGTCCTTTGTTGGATTATCTCTCTTAGGCGGCGGTGGGATCTTGGGCTTGGGAGCATAAGCAAGCTTAGTATTTCCCTTGTCCTTACCCTTTGACCCTCGCGGCTTCTTGTTGTCCTTCTGGATCTTACCCTCCCGTATAGCTAGAACAGTGGGAGTTTCAGTCTTCTTTGGAATACCTTTCTCATGGAATTTTAGCATAGCATGCAATTCAGCTATCGTCTTCCCCATGCTATGCATGTTATAGTTCTAAACGAACTGGTCATAGTATTTGTTAAGAGAATTCAGGATAAGACTCACACCAAGTTCATTGGGCATAGCATAACATAGGTATTCCAAATTGTCTAAGTAGCTCTTCATCTTCAAGAGATAGGAGGTTACTGACTGACCATCTTCCGGTTTGCAAGCATGAATGCTTTAAATTGTTTCAAATAGTTCTTGTTTAGCCTGCTCTTCGAACATAGTTTTTAGTTCTTGGATCATGTCATATGCTTTGTAGTTTTTAGGAGTCCTCTGAAGATCAGGAGACATACTACTCATCATAAGGCATGCTACCTCATTCTGTGTATCATACAATGCTTCATATGCATCACATGCAGCTTGAGATGCTACAGGATAAGGAAGTAGGATCAAAGACTATTCCAAATGAGCTAGTTTTCCTTCAGACCTAAGAATAATTCTTAAGTTTCGGTACGAGTTCATAAAGTTTGGTACATAAAGTTTATCCTATTGGAGAATCGACCTGATAGTTGAATTGTTTGTGTTTTGGGCAGCAGCAGCCATCTACAAAACAATCAAAAGTTCAAAAAATATTAGTATTTTTGATAATTATCTCTTATAAAATTAACTGCACATGTTTATTGAGAATAAACAATCAATTTTAAAAAGAATTAAAGATCCAACTTGACGTTCTACCATTAATGCACTTGATCTACTAGAAATGGTTTTAGAACTCAAAAGGTAATCAGCATGTGATAATTGCCTACATGTGCAACTCTTAGTTCCTATGGGGCACAAGGCATCATAATCCATAATTACAATGTCAAGTAGCATGTTTCACCCCATCGCATGCCTCAGGTTAAAGGCTTGACCAACCATACTTGATTTAAGTCGTCCAATACAAAATTAATACTTTTACAGTCTCAGGTCTGACCATACTATTGTTATATTACTTTATTTTGTAAATTTACCTAAAACTGTTTTAGAGTAAAAGTACAAAATCAAGTGATTTCATACTTGGATGGAAAATGATTTATTTTTAGGGTATTTATTTTTTTGACAAAAACACGTTTACCAAAATTGTGTATAAGGAAGCATGCATACAACCTTATAACACTAGTAATTTTAAAACATTTCCATTTTTGTTTTAAAAACTTTTTATAAATCCCTTAAATTTTATAAATTACATGCCATTTATAAAATTAGGGTTGCCATGTTTCAATATTTTCAGGTATAAGCAATTTTACTACGGATAAGGTTAATTCCCCATGGGAAATAATCAAACCCTGATAACGATTTACGACATCCTAAAATATTTTTAAAACATTTATATAAAAATTGTCCATTCTTCCATTGTTCCGTCGCGGTTTCCCTTGCGGAAACCACTAAACCCCTGCATTATAGAACGTTTGCTAGAATTCCTAAATTTTATGTATATAGTCCATGATTCGGAAAAGTATAGGTATCAATATACATACAATAAGCATTTTGATCATGTGCTTTTAGTCCATATTAATTTTGAAAATCATTTTTGCATTTTATATAAAAAAAATGACATATATAAACATGCAAAACCAATTTAACAAACTAGGCGAGTACCCGCGCATAGCGGCGGAAATTCATAGCGGCAGATAATTAACGATATGCGATATTATAGTAAGTGTTTCGTGTAACGTTCAAAATAGAACGTGAAAAGATCAAAATGAAATTGCGAACGCTCGTAATATGCGATAAATTATTAACATGTATCAAACAATATATAAAAACATTTAGTGAAACTGAAAGTGAAACATTACATTAATTATGAGATAAAAAGACTATAGGTTATAAACGAAAAATAATAAAAGTTTGATGATTTAAGTGTATATGAAATATGTAGTCATGATTACTTCTCACACCTCTTATTCTATTTTTTTCTTTTTAATTTGATCTTAATATGCAACGATAACTCATGTATCTTTGATGGTAATATTAAAATTCTCATTTTTATGCATTATAAGTATGAAAGTTGATATAGCTATGAAATAAATTGTTGTAAGGTTTTTATTATAAAAAAATTCAAGCATATTTTACTAGTTGAATAACATAATCAAATCTTGCTTCAAATATTATTGAGAACCAAAGTAGCAATGCTAAAAAATGTATCAAATATGAAAACGCGAATCAATAAATTAAACATATGTCAATACAATCAAAATACAATATATGAAATATTTTTGGCTTAATCACATGCTAGACGCAATAATAGCATCCAATGGATTGCGGCAAGCTAATGACCATAGATTAAAAACCGTTAGTCCATTTTTACAGTTTTTCAAATGAACCTCAACACTATTACAGTACAACATTGAATATCAAAATGGAAGCAAGAGTAAATACTAATAAACATTAGAATAAACTTGTTACTTATGTAAATATTACTGATTAACTTTATGGGAATTTTGGACAACCTTTTTTGGTCTTCTAGTTGTTTTAGCATGGGCAAACTTCTTTGGTCTTCTAGTTGTTACCGTAAAAACCCGGTGGTACACACAAACATTTCGCGCAACATTTTTGGCAGAAGAACATGCATGGCTTATGGTATTGTGTTTTGCTACATCTCCAAATACATTCTCCACCGCACTATGTTCATTTTGGCACAAACTGTTAAACAGTTGTAGCCAACAATTTAAAATTATCAAAATCACGACTAAATTAATTAGTCAATTGCGATGCATATATTAGATATAAGATATGACATAAGAACTTGCGAGAGCTTACTAAACTTCCAGGTCCAAATCTATCGCAATGTCCTCCATTAGCAAAGACCATGAAGTAAAGCAATAAAAGAACAAAGTTATGAAGAAAAATAAGAGATTACAATGTACTTACCTCAAGATCATCATCAACATCTCTTTGATTTTTCATTTCTAATTCCATCCACTTTTATGAATTATTGAAAATGAAAAATGAAAATAAGGATTATGGTGTTTATATAAGATATGTTTTGGAAAGTATCAAATTTAAAGAATATTATTTTTCTACACGATTGACATACAATTGACATTAGCATATACACTTTCGAATTTTATCAAATCAATCAACTAATCAAATCATTCTTACATTACTACATATAAGTTTTAATGGACAATAGTTTTCCTTGATACTTTGCATGTCCAACTCCTATTCTCTTCATACTATGCATATGTAGTTGACAATAGTAATGGACAATAGTTTCTCTTAATACTTTGCTTCAATACTGTTTCCCGTAATACTTTGCATGTCAATCCGTGTAAGTTTCCCTTAATACTTTGAAAGATGTGGACATTCCATTTCGTGTGTACAGTAAGCCATTCAATGCATTCCATTTCATGTCTATAGTAAACACTTCTTAAAATACTTTCAACTTTTCAATTTTTTTTGCAAGATGTTGAAAATTCAAAAATAGATGGTCAACTTTTCCTTAATTAAAAATTCAGTTTTTAAGTTTTCAGTTTTTAAGCATTTGGGGCAAAATGCTTTATAGATCGTATAGATATAGATTTACCATTGTGGATACCCTTAAGAAAAGAACCACAGGAAATTATGATGGAAAATTACAAAGGTTTCCATGTAGGAAACAAAAGCTAAAAACATTTGACAAAATAAAACCGGAAACCAAACGCAAACTAAACACGTTATTCTTTTTTATTTGTGTAATTATATGTTGTGTGAAATTCTACTTTTTGCCAGGTAGTTATAATGCTATATGAAAATGACGAGCAAGACATATATCTTGCATATTGTTTTATGCTTATGTTGTACGTATCACTTTGTGCAAATATGTATATCTCAATCCAATATTAGGGGTGTGCACGGTTCGGTTTGGGTTGGTTTTTGGCCAAAACCGAAACCGAAACCGAATGTTCGTTTTTTTGCGTGACCATAACCGAAACCGGTTGGTTTTTCTCGGTTCGGTTTCTCGGTTTCATTCGGTTTTCCGGGTTTGGTTTCTCGGTTTTACGGTTTTTTCAAAAAAAAATTGTTAAAAAGAAAACTATAATTTTTTATTAGCTTTGCCATTATAGAAAATAAAATTTGCCTAAAGGAGCCCAGTATTTTTAAATCTTAAAAAGGCCCAATAATATTTGCCATTATAGAAAATAAACTTTGACATTTAATATTTTCAAATAATCTAGTAAACCGGTTATATATTCAGGCCCAATAATGTATATACATATATATGTATATACATATATAATCTAAAACGCAATTTTAAGATATTCAATCAAAAAACGAATTAGAATAATGTAAAAATATATCCATATTTTATTTCCATGTTTATGTACCAATTAGGGCAAATTTTATTTCCTTAAATAAATTCCTAAATTAGTTTTCACATAAACCAAGAAATAATTACATAAATATGCATTTTCTACACGTTTTTTATATGTTATTTTATGTAATTACAACGCTATATGATTTCGCTCGTGAGGCCACTATTGAAACTTAACACATAAATGTTCCTAATATTACATGAATATTTACGAGCTACGCATCAGAATTAAATCACATATAGCATCTTATAACTAACATAAAAACCATAAAGGAAAACATACCTTTAACAACCAAGCTAGTGATGTAAACGAGACGTCTTTAAGTACACACACGTGTGTAATAACCGTGTGAACCAAACACTCCTTCAAGTTACTAAGATAAGTGGCCTCTACGTGTATCCACACTACACGACAAACGATATCACCCGAATGCTAGTTCTTGACTAACGAACAATTGAACACAAGAAAATCGAAACCGAATAAAACCCTAAAGGGTTGTTTGTTTCATTTGACCAAGAGAGGAGAAAGAGAGAATAGGGATAAGAATAATAAGCTAGGTGATCTCCTATTTATAATAAATGAATTAGGGTTTACCTAAAATATCTAACCCCTTGGGCTAGGCCGGTCGAAGTCAACCCAAACACCCCTTCATGTTGACTTTTTGACTTTTCCACTATTTATGGTTAATTACATTTAATTACCCATTAATTAAAAAGCCTTTATAATTAATTATTCATAACGAACTAATTAACGACCATTAGTGTTCTTTCGTCGAATCATATATTAATATAAATAATAAATATACAAATATATTATTATAAACATTAATAGAATGATATCTAAGTGTAAACGTGTGTGATCCCGTAGGCTCACGTATTTCCAGTTGTATAAATATCCGTATGACATGAGCACAAACCAACAACTCAACAACTAGTGCAATCTTCATGGCAAGGCTTTCTTCTATAGGTTCAGTCTATGGAGATGATATTAATCCAACTTATGATTTAGACATACTCTCTAAGGTACCACATTATGACACTTATCATGAGACTGATATGCTTAATATTGTTGTTCAAGAGATGGAATATTCTAAACACTTAGTTCACAATAATGATTCATATGATGAACTTACAAGTGACAACAATGCTATCTCTTATGTTGATTATATGACCACTATTGAGAACGATGCTGCTCAAAGTGTTCCTCCTCTTGAACAAGATAATGTTATGACATTGTCTGTAATTGAACAAATGCAAAGTCAAGTAGAACGATGCAACACGGTAAATCAAGAGACTAAAAATGTGAATGAATCATTGACCAGTGAGCTTGAAAGATACAAAGAAAAAATCAAAGTTTTATAAGAAAGACAAAAGTCTAAACATTTTTTCACAAAAAGAGAAGAACATTTAGATTCCCAAATGTGAGGAATAATTGTTGATCGTAATAAAAAAGTAGAAGCTTTTAAAAAAAAGGCATTACATTAAAACAACAATTTGAAATTCTATCTAACATACATTCCTCTCTGAAAAACAACTTTGAAACATTAAAAAAGGAGTCATCTAAAAAACAAGATAAGTATATCGATGAAATCTTGGTTTTGGAAATGGATAAGAAAAAAAATTGAAAACATTGTTTACAAAACGGGTCAAACTGTTTAGACAATGCACATGTTAACCAAACCTCAAATATTTTATGATAATACTCACAAAACAGCTCTTGGATATCAAAATCCTTTGTATCTTCGTCAAGCTCGACAACAACAACGTGTGTTGTATAATGCCAATGTCTTAGCTGAAAGACATGACCCAATTATTGTGTGTGATTCTGAAGAAACATTGATACTTGCTGAAGAGTGTCAGTTAAAAATGAAAGAAAAACAAAAAGAACATAATGATAAACTGATTGATTACGTAAAACTGAATAACCTCTATGAGAATTTTTTTTCCACATAAGGAATTGTCTGCAGAAAATTTTTATTGGTCGCTAGCTTCAAAACCAATTCCACCAGTGGCAGTCGAAAAACCAACACCTACAAAAGTTTTTCCTAAAAAACTTCCGACAACCAATATGGTAAAAGATAATCTTCAAAAGGCTAAGAATCATCTTGACAAGTTTGATGAATGCATCAAAGAAAGAACCGTTGTCACTGCTACTATTTGGGGAAATTAGGGAATGAAACACATTAAAGATGCTTACGAAGAAGAAGTCATACCATTTTTCAAAAACCTTAGAGAATCTTTCAAAAATTTTGAAATGGGTCTTTCAAAGAGGTAAATGAAATGAAAGCAATTTTCAAGCAAATGAAAAACGAGTTCGACCAATGTTCTGTGGAAAATAAATATTTTTAGATTGAGAAGAAACAACTTTTAATTAACAATGATCGACTCTTGGAAGAAAATATCTTGTGTGATGTAATGTGTACATTTTTGTGTTCTTTGCATAGAGTTGATAATTATGAAAGTTGTAAAAGTCTTGAAATTAAGTTTTTAAATCAACAAGAATCAAACAAGTCATTTAACGAGCTATTAAAATGTTTTGCAAAGCTTAAGGAATATTGCATTTCTCTTGTACTTTCTTTGCAACATAATAAAGAGAAAATGACTTGTGATGAATCTTGGAAAATACATGATGCTTCATTGATAACAGAATTAAATAACAAATATTTTAAGATAAATGATCTGAAAGCTCAATTATAAGACAAATCAGTTGTAGTTAACGAGTTAAAGCAACTGTTAGCTAAATTGAAAGGAAAGAGTCAAGTGACTCAATGTGAAACACTAGACTTTAATTCTAGGTTTTAGAAACTTGATGATGAGAACGTGTCACTGGATTTTCAAGTTTCATCCTTATGTAAGGAAAGAGAACACCTTAAGTTAGTTTACAAAAATCTTTATGATTCAATCAAGCAAACACGAGCTCAAAACAAACTTAAAACAGATTCTTAGTAACAAAAACTTAATAATCAGATCTCTGAAAATACTAAGTTAAGAGCACATTTACAAGTAAAGTTTCTGAACCAAAACTAAATCAAAATGATACAAGTGTGAATACTAAGTTTTCAAAAGCTCCAACTTCGGGAAATAAACTTTATTCTGTAACTTTGTTTCCAAAAAGTTAATTTATTCCTAAAGTTGTTGAGAAAAATGATTTGTAAAAAACAGTCACTTGACACTTGCATACCAACAAGGTAACTGAGAAATGCACAAAAGTTCTTGCCCTATGTCTACTTAGGATTGAGTCTAAACCAATCAATGTGTACTTTAAAAACAATAGGACAGTGCATCAAGATTACCTAAAAGTCACTAAAGGGCATAGAAACACTTCGGGAATTGCTAGAATAAGCTAGAGCTTTGAAACCTTTTGATGAAAATCTAGATTATGCCTGTAAGTTTGCTCAGCGAATTCAAGAAATTTAGTGTATGTTTGTGCCTCTTGCCCTTATGCGCAAAACGGGAATGAAATTTAGGCACCCGCAACAAGTCATAGAAAGAATAATAAGTCTTCGTAGATACATCCAAAACAAAAAAAACAATTGTTAATACCATACAAAAGCATGCAGTAAAGCAAAACACTCAAAATACTAACAACACTTTGTTGCCTTCTATAGGAAGATTAAGCTATACTTATGCTAGCAGATCACAGCCTAAGAGCAATACAAGGAATGATATGATCCAACGACCATCAAGTAGGAGCCAGAAGAATAAAGTAGAAGTCCAACTTAGGAAGTTTAAGTCTATTTCAAATAAAAAAATCATGTTTTAGATTGTAATGCGAATGTTAAGAATGTTGCTTTACCGTCGAATTCTGAAAAATGTTTGCTTATCATGTAATGAATGTTTGTTTTCCACGAATCATGATGCTTGTGTTGTTAATTATCTTAAAGATGTACAAAAACGTAAAAAGGCTACATTTGTCACACAAAAAGACAAGATTCAATGGAAACCAACTTGAAAAGTCTTTACCACTGTAGGACATAGATGGATACTAACAACAAGAACCTTTAGTATGGTAGGAACTAAGTGCCTCCTTACCAAAATCACTCATGCCACTATAGTGCCTTCAAAAATAGACTCCAAACCATAAGCATTCCAGCTGTACCACCTAATGCTAAAACAAGAATCAAATACTTATGTGGTCATTGTAAACGCAACAGGTTTTACAACTCCCTAGTCATAGTACCTAATCGTTGCAGTGTAGTATAGCAAAGACTCGGGGTTGTTATCGTTGTCTAAGGGAATAGCGCCAAAAGGGTAAAATTCAGGTTTAAGAGGTGGGTTTTGATTTAAACTAATTAAACTAACATTAAATCTAAACTACTTTGGTGGAAACTTATATGGTAAATGAACGTATTTACTTAATCATGCATTACTCCTTAGTTTGCTTATCTTGATCTTATTGCTTTATCACACTTGTGATGATCTGTGTAGGTATTTCCTAGGTCATGAACAGATTACACGAATTCGTCGTCGATGTAACATTCCTTTAAGGCAACTAATAACATCAAATAGTTAATGCTTTTATGTATCAAACTCCCGCGTTTATTTCCTTACTTTATATCATTTTTATATGAATTTGGTACTTAATTCGTTTATATTTCAAATTCAGGTAATTAAAGGCATTGGAACAAAAGTGTACGAGAAGTGGCCAAAATTAGTACCATTACTAATTTATGTAGTAGAGGTACTAGAATCTAATGAAGGCTACTATATTTCTCCATGAAGCTACTAGATAACATCAAATATTTGACACTTTTTAGTGTCAATTTCCCAACGAAAATACTTGCAATTGTCTTATAAATAATTGAATTCGATACATTTATGGTTATTTAGTTTTTTTCAAGTAAAATGCAAGTATGTGACAAGAAACACGGGAAATGGACGACAAAATAAAGATAATATGGATTCTTATGAGACATTACGGCGTAATCCCTATGATAATGTTACGCCGTAACCTATTCAAGGCAAGACACATCATTTAGAGACATTACGATGTAACCACATGCAAGGTTTACGCTGTAACATTATTATTATAAAAGGATGAGTTATCCGAGTCAGCATTATGGCGTAACATGAACATTTGATTACGCCGTAACATATTTTAAGCCTGCAACATGGAAAGTACGCGTCAGGAGTTTATGGCATAAACCCATAAAAGGTTATGCCGTAAAGTATTCAAAATCTATAAATAGAGGCCTCATTCAGACACTTCAACATCAACCATTCTACAGTAGTTCTAAGGGCCGATCAAGGCCTTCATATCTTGAAGAATTCTATTAGAAGTCCAAGGGACATCACACTTATCTTATTTTTGTATTTAATCATTCATAAATCGCATTTGTAAGAATTATGAGTTTTCAATCCAAGATTACTTTTATTTCTTGCTTTGTTATTGCTATGAGCGGCTAAGCACTTCAAGTGTTGGCCTATTCCTGAATTTACTATCGTTATAATGTTTGTTTCTTGTTAGATTATGGTTTCATTAGATATCCTTTAACTATTGTGTGCCCCTGGGTTTTGGTAGTATTGCGGGTGGTTTAGATCATGTTAATCATGTTATTTGATTACCAATTGAACATGGGATTAGCAAGGGTACTAGGGTAGGTTTAAAAGCCTATCCCTAGTGTAGGAATTAACCAAGTTACCGCCTATATCACTTAATATACTTAAAAAGCACAGGAACTCTTTTCAGAGAGGGTTAATAATCTGTATAGGTTATTAGACTAGTTCTTGGGATAGTTACGATTAATCACTATGACCTGGTTGCCCTACCTTCATAACTTTTGGGGGATTCAGGATCGCAGGAATTATAGGACAAACTAAATATACCTATTCAGGTATGTTGACTTTAGAAACCACCAATGAAACCATGGTGTAACATTGCATAGGAAATCGTAGTTATAATGGTAATAATGAAATGGCTACGCTAGCATGCCTTTCTCCCTGATATCTTCTATTACTTTTAATTTTCGCAATTTACTTTCCTGTTATTTTCATAAAACAATTTCAAACCATTTTTTAAACGTGACAATTCAAATTAAAACTAATTGACACTTAGCTCTTGGGACGACCTCATATTTACCATCTTTACACTACTCATGATTGGGTTCTCTGCCCGTTAGTGCATTTGTCAGGTGAATCGAGTTTTATAAATTTAAAACTTGAACAAAATATATTTTAAAATAAAATACGCATCAAGTTTTTGGTGCCGTTGCCCGGGAGCTAACATTTTAGTTTTAATTTCTTTTCTTTATGAGAACCAAAAGTAGTAACTCCAGGATGGCTACTTTGTTTGCCAATCGTGAAAGACAGTTTCAAGTCAAAAGAGACACTTCGCCTGCTCAAATTTACAACATCTATTCTTTTTATGAATCTGAGTTATCCAAATCAGAATCTAAAGATGTTAGAGAAATAGACATCAAAACCCTCACACTAGAACAATATCTTGCTCTTAATCTTAACAACACTCACAGAAGAATAAGCAATCCCGAGGATGCTACATTTGAAATCAAAGGACAATTTTTAAGAGAGTTACGTAAAACTACCTTCCCAGGAAGCTCAACTGAGAAATGCAATTGAGCATATCGAAAAAGTGCTTGAAGTTGCTAGTTTGTTCAACGCAAATGATTCCACTCTCTTATGAGTATTCCCTCTAACCCTAGTTGGGGTAGCCAAAAAATGGTTCAACAAAACATTTCCTGGACATACAAAGAACCGGGGCAAATTAAAACAAATCTTTATCTGAAGATTTTGTCCACCTGCCATCACACTTAAACAATTAGGAGAAATCCATAATTTTAAGCAGGAAGATAGAGAATCATTATTTCACACTTGGGAAAGATATAACGACCTTCTCATTAAATGCCTATTTCATGATCTTAATGATCATCTGATGTGTCGTTGTGTGGTGTATATTTTTATGATTCAAGTTTTAAATTTATATTTTGCTGAATTAACCAAAAACAACTCTTTAACAGGCAGTGTACCCGGTCGGTGGTAGATTCATGGTAAGTAGGGTGTCGAACACTTGAAGTGAGGTTAAATATTTCAATTTATTAATACTTTGGTTTACTAATCTAAGTTAATTCTAATCTAAGTCAAACCTATGCTAATCCTATGTTAGTTCGAATCCTAATTCTAACAGGTTAAAAAGGGGGGGTTTTTAGTCTGAGAGACTAGCACGGGTTTCGTGGTGACTACAATCACATCAAAACACTTTAACCCACACAAGCAAATTAACAAAACATAAAAGAGCAGTCAAGCCTTATAATAGAAAACTGTATTAGCCATCATTAATCCGGTTAGAAGTTGGTTTGTTTATTCAGTGCAATGATTACTTATCTTAAGGTGGTATATCATTCTTAGACTTAGGCGGGACTTTTTTCTAAGACCTAGACACATTAATTCTGTCACAATTAAAGCATCTGCATAAAGCATCCTTATTTATATTGATTATAATTCATCTTAAGGATTAAAACAATGGTGATCTTGTTAAACCCTGGCTCATAGAGACTTTACCCACTTACTGCTTAACGATGATTTATACACTAGTAGTCCACTAACCCAATCTTTACCAATTAATTAGAACGTACTCGTTGATCCCAAGGGTCACCTACCAGTCCAACTATGCTCATAATCTAAAGGCAAAGATAAGTTGTTAATCGTGATCCTATTGGTCTAGATGTATTAATCACTATATGGAGAGCTATCCCGGCATCTAGATTACTTGGTTTGTATCATTAGATCTAGTTGAATGATAGGTCGTATATTAAGGCATATAAACAAGTATAAACTGATAAACATAAACAAGCATACAACAATAAATCAAGCAATCAAGATATAAACAAAACTAAACATTCAGATCTTCATAATAAAGACTAATACCCGAAGGTATTAGCCTTCAAACATCATAATTAATACAATAGTAATGTTTTAACCAAGGTAAACTAACCGAGTTAACGAATGATACCAAAAACTAAACGATTACAAAAGTATAAGAAATTACACGTTGTTTCCTATGGATTGTAATGCGTTGCAAGACCTCTTCTGCTCTTTTTCTCCTCTAAAAATTGAATTTTGTGGTTTAGGTATCAAGAATATGATTTAGCACACTTAAAACTCGTTTTTGAGTTTTCTATTCATAGGGTCTGGAGTCGGTTCGATACGGTGTATCCAATGTCTTGGATACGACGTATTGGGGTTTCTTGGAGTAGGGACCACATTTGATATCTTCCAGAATATTCACATACTATATCTTTAATACGACGTATTGGTCTTCTCTGGATATGACGTATTGATCATGTTTCCTTCGTGGTCTTTGGTGAGTGCAGGCACAGATACGCCGTATCTTCCTTGATAGATATGGCGTATTGGTTGTCAGAACAGTAATCTTTAAAATATCTTTGTTTAAGCTCCAGAATGCATGCCTTTTAGGCAAGTTTCACCAAGTACTCCATAATTACTGCAATTCTCAAATACAAACGATTAAGTAACAATTCTTTGCAATAATCATACAAAATGGGTAAATTACATGGGATAAATGATGCTATAAAATAGACGATATTTGATGTCATCAAATATCCCCCCACTTGAATCCTACTTGTCCTCAAGTAGCCTTTAGAAGTTTATAAAAATGTATCCCTAAGGATATTTTCCGTTAAGCATTTATTTGATCTATTACAAGTACACAACCAAACACCTCTCGAAATATAAGGATGAAAACACTCAAATCACTCAACTAATCTATGTGGTAACATGTAACTAATTCGCTCAATTGCTTGGTCGTGACGAGTATTCTATCATACGCTTGGCAAGGATACACATCTCCACCACTAGAGCTAAGGAGTAACAAGTTTATAAAGTTAAATATGGGTTTGTATGATAAGGCATAGGGTTGATGATTCTAAAATATTTTACCAAAAGTACCACACTAACAAGGCAGCTGAAGCACACATACGTGGCCGTAACGACGAAATAGACATGTGTTTTCGATCACATCCTCATTCGAGTTTAACCAATGGTTATGATGAAGAATAATATAGGGTAGGGATCTTCCAACTTTCACCAATACTAATAAACCAACAAGGCAGCTGAGACATGCATACATAGCCGTAACGACGGAATAGACATGCACGCTCGTACAAATCCTTATTCGCATAAAACCCATGGTTAATGATTAGAAAAGGGAAATAAATTATTATTAAATAAAAATTATGAAACAAATAGATTAAGTCTAAGATACAAGTTGCTAGACACGTTTTCCCGATCGTTACCATGATAAAGACACAACTATTTACAAACGTCTTGATCATAGATAAAAAACAACAACCTAAGTTGGCGTTCCCGTAACGGTCAACTTCCCAATCATCCCATACTTTACATACTTTACAAGGTAAGTGGCGATATCTACCACTTTATACAATACTCTACATCGTTGATTTATATCAACGCATAATCGATCCTTCGTGTAATTCCTTTGGTAGTTGCGAAACGATTATATTCAAATTTTCCTTCTCTTTTTTGTTGCGATTTTTCTAATTTTTTCGATTTTTTTCAAACATCTAACTACATACGAAACTCAGAGTAGTTTCACCATCTTCACGATCATAATAATTCCGGATAATTCTTTCGACAATTCTTCATTCTTCGGACGTACCAGTAATATCGATGGTAGTAAATATACATGAGTTTTGACTACTTTATACATTCCCATTTGCGATGTGCAAATTTCTTCCAACCTTACCAAAGTTGACACAAGACTCAGGAAATACATACTTTACACATTAAGCAACTAGCAACTGTAAAATAAACTTAATCTAACAGGGAAGGCTAAGGTGTAAAGGTGTAACAAAATAAACAAGTTGGTGTAATTCCTAAAGGATTGGCTCTACGGGTTATTCTAGGGGTATCTTACTCTTAAAGTAAGAGTAAACAAAGGGTTTATTCGGGGGTTAACTAACAAGTGTAGTTAGTTAATAAACATGTATAGGCTTTTTGGGTGTAATCCTAAAATATACCAATTTAAACAAGTTACTCCATCTAAATCCATAATACTCTTCACTGTGATCTCGAATAGATATACCAAGCCAAGTTATAAAGTCTACTACATCACCGGCACACTTATATTTTGTGGAATTTGGGTAAACATTTAGAAACGGATAGGTTAAATCCTCATAATATCTAATAAGGGTTGTTGTGTGCGGGTTATGTAACATGTAATTTCACAAAAGTAGGCTTGAATTTTTTTTAATTTAAGCATTTTAGTGTGAAAAATAGGACAAGTATACATTCTAATTCCCACACCCCCTACTTAAATTATACAACGTCCTCGTTATATACATAAAACATTAAATACAATAATTAAAAAGAATTAGAATGAGAAACTCCCCTAATATTTGCTCGGTAGATTTTCTATGCTGAGTTTATTAAGCAAGAATTTGTGTGTTGAACAGCCGCCTTGAAGTTTCAAGACTTTAACACCTCAAGACTTGTAGATATTTTAACCAACTCGTCGATTTCTTTTCTTTCATTGAGGTCCTGTGCAAATAATAAGAAAAACGTGCATTCCTATTTTTGGTACCTATGGCTAATTTAAACTAAACTAAACAAACTAAATACGAGTCAGTCTGGTGAATACGCCGTATCATGTGCATGAATACGCCATATTGCCAGAACTGACAATAATGATTTTAAAGTGCATAAAGAGTAAAGACTGATAACGTCCAAACAATCAATACGCCGTATGGTATGGAGTGGATACGCCGTATTGATTTCTGGGAAGACATACTCGATAAAGATAAATAACATTTCAGGTTGTCTCTCGGGAAGCACTTTTGTTTACAGTGAAGTCTTTAAGTTAGACTTTTCTTCACCATTCCATATCATGCACGCTAATGTGCCCGCGTGTGAGCCATTCTTCCGTCTTCGCATCTCGAATGTAATCGGGTCCTAAGTTCAAGACTCCTTTGTAGAACCCTTTAAGCTTTTAGTATGGATGCAAGATTCCATTCTTTTTATCTTCATCACTTACCTTCAGTAATGGTGGGATCTTGTTGCATTGCTCATTAGTGTGGTGTTTAAACCTCAAATGTGATCGCATCATTTGGTAAGTTACACTTTCGTTACCATTGTAAATGGTAATAATCCCTTCGACCCGTCTTGCTTTAATTCCAACTTCTCTTAAAAATGGTTCGCCAAAAATAACATCACCCATTCCTTCATCACAATAAGCATCCATATCTTCTAAAACTGTGAAATCCGTCACAACAGAAAAGGTTCCAACAAAAATAGGCACATTCATTAAAGCTCATATAACATTATTCCCTTTGTACAACATCTTATCTTTCATTATAGAATTATGAAACTTTTTGGACATCACATTGACATACAATAATGGGAAGAAGTTTACGTGTGTAAATTCAAATCCTTTCATGCATGAAAACTTTAAGTTGTGAGCACAATCTATATGGATCTTTTTATCATAGTCGCAACAACTAGGGTAATCATCAATTCCAGTATCAAGTTCATCATCCCTAGTTCTAAATTCCTCAATTACCTCACCTTCCTTAATGGTGGGCATCAAATCATCACCTTGATTTCTCCTAAGCTCAAATGGTTCATTTAGATCATTTAATTCGATGTAATCTCCATTCAAAGGGTCTAATGATCTATTAATCACCAAAGTCTCTCCCATAAGCCTAGCTTCTAAATCAAGCTCCATTCTTTCTTTTAAACATAGCATGTAGACCCTCTTAATTAAACTACTAGCATGTTTAACACTTTTAGAAATAATTCTTTCTTCCCTAATCCTCAAAGTAATCTTTTATTTGAAAACATCAATCTTAGCACGGGCGGTAGACAAAAATGGTCTTCCGAGGATCAAGGGCACTTTGATATCCTCAAGTATATCTAGAATTATAAAGTATACTGGGAAAACAAATTTACCAATACCTACTAGCACGTTTTCAGCTATTCCTTGTGGATATTTCACTATCATGTCTGCTAATTCAACTATCAACTTAGTGTGAGCTAATTCGCCTAATCCTAAGTTAAGGTAGGTCGAGAGAGGCATAACACTAACGCTATCTCCTAAGTCAACAAGGGCATTATCAAAGCAAACATTATTAATAAAGCAAGGTAAAGTGAAACTCCCTGGGTCTTTCTCCTTTAGGGGTATGGAATTATCGATATGTGAAGCTTCAAAGTAAGCTTCCAAAAATTGTAGTCTATATGATCCCTTATTTTCATCACAGTAGTAACCATTCAAACGACTTAGAAACATAATCGTCGTTTGTCTTGTCTCGTACATGAGTGTAAGATTCTGTCTAGTAGATACGGCGTATTGGGAGGATCTAATATGGCGTATCGGGTATGAATCAGCTTCAATAGTAGTAGAGATTGATTTGACTTGATCTCTCGGGTTCGATTTAGTAGAGCTAGGTAGACTTCCAAATCCTCTTTCCTGTAGTACCTTGCTCATTTACTCGACTTGAATCTCCAAAGTTTTAATCGATGCTCCTTGGTTTCTAATGGCAGCATCCGTTAAAGCTTGGATTTCTTTAATCAAATTGGAGTTTTCTTTGTGTCTTTTCACCGATTCACCCATAAACTTGCTCAGGGTGTCTTCCATAGATTGCATTCATTCTTGGTACGAAGGATTAGCGTTATTCCTTAAATAGATACCCAGAGCTGCTGCTCTATATCCCCCTCCTTGAAAAGGTCCACCAAATTGCATGTAGTAAGCTTCTTCTAGGGTTGTCCCTTCTTCCTTGAGGGAAATCTTTGGTGTAATGGGGTCCTTTATATTGTTCACATCCTACTTGAGCAGCATAAACCTTTTCATTCACTTTCTTGATTTCTCTTCCAAGGTTATTGATTTGTGCTTGTATTGTTGCCAATCTGTCAGAAGTTTCAGTACTTCTTGTCCTAGATGTTCCATTGTGCCATTTTTGAGAGTATTTTGCCATCTCTTAGATGGCCACTTTCGCATCAGCAGCAGTCTTAGTTGGTATTGCACATCTTGAATCAAGAATATGTCGTGTTGGAACTTCCAACCCATTATAGAATAAAATCACTTCCTGCATTTCAGTTAAGTAGTGTTGAGGACACTTCATCAAGAGTTCTTTAAAGCGCTCCCATGCTAGAAAAAGGGTTTTGTTAGGTTCTTGCTGAAAGTTGTTGATTTCCTCCATTTTCTTTATAGTTCGAGCAGGTGGGCAGTATTTGTTTAAAAACTTAGTTTTAAGATCTTCCCAAGTTTTAATCGAACCAGTTGGTTCGTTTCTTAGCCAACAACTTGTGGCTCCGGTTAAGGATATACGAAAGACTCAAAGCATTAATTGATCTTGAGTAATGTTAGGAACATGGAATAATTCAAGAATTTCGAGAACTTTCTCAATGTGTTCATTCGCATCTGCATGATTCGAATGTGTTTTCTCGAAGCTCCTTAAAAACTAGTCTTTTAGTTCAAAGTGATATTTGTCTTCAATTTTAGGCCTAGGAACCCCCTATCCATAGTCAGGTCGGGTCTTGCTCATGTATTGCTCCATAGTTTCCGCCAATGTTTCCGAAACTTCTTCCTCTAAATAGTCTTCTTGGTCAGAAAATAGATTGAATCCAGGCGATCTTAATTCGTCAAGACTTAGTGTCTTGAAGTGCTTCCATGATGATCGAAATTCTCGTTCAGGTTCTTCGTAAGGTGTGAATAGTTTGCTCGTAGAACTCCTTGTCATGCACTACCTGAAATAAGGGATAAACAATCAGTAGGATAGGCTCTAAAGAAAGAGAGAAAAAAATTTAGCACATAAATCAAATATGAAAACTAAGATTCTGATTCTGTTTCAGATGATCGATACGCCGTATTCAATTGAAGTGAATACGCTGTATTAATCTTTTAAGCGAATGCGCTGTATTGGACAGAAAGTTGGATACGCCGTGTCCAATGGTGGTGGATACATCGTATCGAGTTATGGACCAGAATAGTGTATTAGGAAAAAAATTAAATTAAACACACAAATATACAAGCAAACAATTAAAGACAAATATACAAGAATATACAAGAATATACACTAATCTAATTTACACTAATCTTGATGGTTAGATCTAAATGCTAAAAACCAAAATATAAAATAAAAATCAAGATTAATTTTCACTCCCGGGTAGCAGCGCCAAAAACTTGATGTGTCATTGTGTGGTGTATAATTTTATGACTCAAGTTTTAAATTTATATTTTGCCGACTTAACCAAAACAACACTTTAATGGGCAGTTTACCCAGTCGGTGATAGATTCGTGGTAAGTAGGGTGTCGAACACTTGAAGCGAGGTTAATTCTTTCAATTTATTAATACTTTGGTTTACTAATCTAAGTTAATTCAAATCTAAGTCAAACCTATGTTAATCCTATGTTAGTTATAGTCATAATTCTAACAAGTTAAAAAGGGGGTTTTTTTAGTCTGAGAGACTGGCATGGGTTTGGTGGTAATTATAATCAATTCAAGACACTTTGACCTACGTAAGCAAATTGATAGAAGATAAAAGAGCGATCAAGCCTTATAATAGAAAACTGTATTAGCCATCATTAATCCAATTAGAAGTTGGTTTGTTTATTCAGTGCAAAGATTACTTATCTTGAGGTGGTATATCATTCTTAGACTTAGGCTGGACTTCTTTCTAAGCCCTAGACACATTAATTCTATCACAATTAAAGCATCCGCATAAAGTATCCTTATTTATATTGATTATAATTCATCTTAGGGATTAAATCAATTGTGATCTTGTTAAACCCTATCTCATAGAGACTTTACCTACTTACTGCTTAACGGCGATTTATACACTAGTTGTCCACTAACCTAATCTTTACCAATTAATTAGAACATACTCGTTGATCCTAAGGGTCACCTACCGGTTCAACTAAGCTCACAATCTAAAGGCAAAGACAGGTTGTTAATCGTGATCATATTGGTCTAGATGTATTAATCATTATATGGAGAGCTATCTCGACACTAGATTACTTGGTCCGTATCACTAGATCCAGTTGAATGATAGGTCACATATTAAAACACATAAACAAGTATAAACTCATAAACATAAACAAGCATACAATGATAAATCAAGCAATCAAGATATAAACAAAACCAAACATTCAGATCTTTATAATAATGGCTAATACCCGATGGTATTAGCCTTCAAACATCATAATTAATACAAGAGTAATGGCTTAGCCAAGGTAAACTAACCGAGTTAACGAATGATACCAAAAACTGAACGATTACAAAAGTATAATAAATTACACGTTGTCTCCTATGGATTAGAATGTGTTGCAAGACCTCTTCTACTCTTTTTCTCCTCTGAAAATCGACTTTTGTGGTTTAGGTATCGAGAATATGATTTAGCACACTTAAAACTCATTTTTGTTCCTTCGTGGTCTTTGGTGAGTGCAGGCACATATACGTCGTATCTTCCTTGATGGATACGGCGTATTGGTTGTTAGAACAGTAATCTTCAAAATATCTTTGTTTAAGCTCCAAAATGCGTGCCTTTTAGTCAAGTTTCACTATGTACTCCATAATTACTACAATTCTCAAATACAAACGATTAAGTAACAATTCTTTGAAATAATCATACAAAATGGGTCAATTACATGGGATAAATGATGCTATAAAATATACGATATTTGATGTCATCATCATCAAAAAGTAAATACCTTTTATAACAGGCTAAAGGGTCACACTCTACAAATTATTGATTCTAATGGTCTTATTCCTAGGCTTACAACTTTAGAGGCATTGAAATCGATTCAAGAAGTGGTTGATCTCTCCTGTAAATGGCACAATGTAGAAAGCAAAAAATTACTCCAATTTCATTTGGTATTATTACCGACAAACTCAAAGCCTTAAACCATGAGATGGATGAGCTTAGAGTAGATGTTCATAAAATTAATACGAATAGAGAAAAGAAAAGCCTCCATGAAGAAATCAAAAGTATAAGGACTAATGAGATCAGTTACGACAAAGCCTACCCTAAATCAAACATTCACCTAACTAACCTCAAGTGCACATTTGAACACTATCTAAAGGAATCTTGCAAGTGGCAAGATATTTTTAATGAATGGATGAAGAAATTCATGATAAATACTGAAATGAACCTCAAAGATCATGATTCTTCAATAAAGTGACTTGAGGAAAATGTAAATCACCTTGCTTAATTGATCTCCACACATAATCTCACTAACCAGGAATGTGCCATTAAACTTGAACCTGCTAGCGAAAAACCCACTTTAAAGGTTGAGACTTTTGTAGAAAGGGTAAAAAGACGCATTCTTAAATAAAACAACGAGGGGGAACCAATCCATACCACATTAGTAAATACTGAACATACCCAATATTTACAAAAATTGGTATCTCGTAAAATAAAAATTAAGGAATTATCCATGGTTAAATTAAACGCTTGATGCTCTACTATCCTTCAAAATAAACTTCCACCTAAAGATAAAGACCCAGGAATTTATTCTGCCTTGCACTATCAGCACCACCACCGTAAGCAATGCATTAGCTGATTTAGGGGCAAGCATTAGTATTATTCCTTTTTCCTTGTTTAAATGGTTGGGACTTGGGAATCCTAAACCAATCAATATGGTTATATAAATGGCTGATAGATCCATGCAATCGTCGAAGGGAATAATTGAAAATGTGCTGGTAAAAATTAATAAATTTATATTTCTTGTCGATTTCATCATTCTCGATATAATTAAGGATGATAAAGTCCCAATAATCCTGGGGAGACCTGTGCTTGCTACTACTCACTCCAGGATTGATGTTTTTGGTAAAAATATTTCTTTAGAAGTAAGGACTGAACAAATTACTTTCGACATCAATGAAAGAGAATCCCCAGTGGTGATTTCACCTGTTTGTGTTATAAATAATTTTTCAGAAATCAATGAGTTTGATGATCCTAGAAACCTAGAAGAGTTGCTTATGAGTGATGACATGAATGGGGATTTAGGCAGTTTCCTCAAAGATAATAATTTATTACCTGACTTGGAAAGTCAAGATACAATATCCCTTTCACCCCTAGTGTCAGCTAGACTTAATAAGGATTCTAGTGGAATGTTCGGTAATACTAATAGTAACTCGAGCATCAATTTTGATGACTTTGTCGAGATGGATGACATATGGGATAACTTGTATTTCGGGGACTTGACCAACGAAGCAACTAATTCTCCTGTTAAACTCAAATTTTTACGCAGTGGAAATAGAATCCATCTCCATAGCCTATATAACCTTTAAATTACTTGCAAAATAGGATTTGTGAACTTTGATCCTTACATTGAGCCACAGGTTCCTTTCAACATTATGTCTCGAAAAGCTTATAACTCTATCATGAAACATGAACTCGTATACACAGGGAACAATATGGTGGGATTTGCTAGAAATTTGCATGTGTTCATTGGGGGTCATCAGTTCTTAACTGATTTCATCATTCTTGAAAACATCAACGAATTTGTGGAAAAAGGTTAACCGAAGTTCTATTTGTAAAACCTTTCAAAGAGCATGTGGGGATTGCAGAAGACCAGGTTAAAGGAGTCCTTTAGTTCAAAATCGGAGATGACAAAACCATATTTAATATGCCCCGTGTCGAAGAAAGATTTGGTAAGTTAACAGTAAGACAACATAATACAATAGGACCCCTTTTAAAAATTAGTGACAAAGATAAGTCCAGGGGAATCCATCATCCTTATCAAAAGATTAAAGGATTCTACCAAGGGTGCCTTGAGTTAGGAGAAGCATACAAGCATGATCAGGAGGTTATTGATTGGATTAAGTGAGGGAATACAACGTAGAGTAGGTATGAGTCTAACTTAAAGTATCGTTACTAAATAAAAGTGCTTGTCGGAAGACAACCCGTCTTTTATCAATAAATTTCATTTTCCGCATATTAGTTGGTTTGTATGTTTTACTTTGTTTTGCAGGTTGCAGCAGCTAGGAGGTAACTTTCGAGACAGACTCGACCCGTGATTTTGTGGTGGCTTTCTGATTTAGCGGCAGTTGCGGCGTAAACCTTCTTATGGTTACGCTGTAAACTTATAAACTAAAATTTTCAAAATACCACATGAGTACGGCGTAACCATTAGAGTTACGTCGTAACCTCTTTCTGCAAAACCCTAAAATAAAGTTTTAACGCATTGCTAAACCTTGTATATCTAAATGAACTTTGTGGGTATGTTCTTTGGAAACCCTCATGAGACTTCACTCGTCCACTTGGGCCACCAAGTGGTTTAAAAGGCATGTTGCATATGCTAAATGCAACCGTGATTCCTACGAAAGTGAGTTAGGTTTATATTTCTTGTATATTTCTCTTTGAGCAATTTTATGCTATTAGTTTGTTTTAGTGATCATAGGGGAAAATGAGCTTGCTTAAGAAGGAGATTTTTTGAATTTCTCCGCCGGCTTATTACATTTCATATGTTCAGAAGCAAAGCTCAAGGGAGTTTGTTGTTCTAATTCTAATCTTCCTGTTTATTTCATATCCTTAATGTACAATAGGGACATTGTATAAAACAAGTGGGGGGATAGGAGTAGAATTATCACTTAACCTATTCTTGCCTTCGATTTCCTAGTTTTCTTTGAAAAATGGTGCCAATTTTAAAATTTTTGACATGTTTTTATTATTAAACTAGAATTAATCTTTGCCAAATGCACATTACCCTTTATTATTACTTGGCAAGGTTTAAGCTTGATGTTCCATTTTCATCACATTATACAAAAATCCACCAAAATATTGAGTGTACCGGTAGTATTGTAGACTTTATAACTTGGCATGTTCATCATTTCGAGACCTAATTGATTAGCAGGAATAGATGGTTCAAGAAGGAAACATTTAGGAATCCACCCAAATAGCCATTATGTGTGTGTTTATCGACTTGTTACTTTGACTTGTCAACCTCCCGTGTTAAAAACCCTTTTGTTGCACTCATCATTAGTGCAAGATACCCCTAGATCACTCTTGTTAAGCCAATCTATGCTTTCACCCATTATTATATGTTTCGTTACACCATTTTTCCTTAGCCAACCCTGAAGTCTATATTTATCTTTGTGTTGAAATTTTTGGCTTCCTAAGTCCATGGTTCAAGAAAATAGTTTAAAGATTGGCACTTACTTTAATGATATATTATCTTGATCATGGAAGACCCCTCGGTATTATTACTTTCGATATTGTTTATCTTAAGTAAGGGGATATGTGATATGTTATATACAGGAGTATTGAAAAAAAGAGAAAAGGTGGTGCAACTATAAGCCACCTAGTGATATAACTCCTAATGTTGGTTGCGTGTTATAAAAACAACTAAGTAAAAAAGGTGGTGCAACTATAAGCCACCTAGTGATTTTAGGGATGGTGCAACTATAAGCCATCCAAAGAGAAAAGGTGGTGCAACTATAAGCCACCTAGTGAAGAATGGGTTAGCAAGCTCCGCAAGATCTCATTATTAGCTAACCCATATTGATGATATGATCAGATTTTCACACTTGAAGACTTGGGCTATAGATGGAAAGCAGCCAGTCATGGATACCATAGATTATATAGGACTATTTGTTTCTACCTTAACATCAATTAAATGTGTATCCCATGTCTATCCTAACCCTTTATCTCAACCAATAAACCTGTGTTATGTCACCCATGTTGCCTTTAAGAATTGTTTAGACCCTAACTCTAACTAGTGCAGATTTGTGTACTTTCCAAGCTTATGATAGAATACATGCTATGACTGTGCAGTTGAGCGATTACCAAAAAATGAACACTTAGACTAGTTGAGAGTTGAGTGAATTTTAATCCCTTTTTCGCGAGGTGTTTGGCTTTGATGTTTCTAGCATAACTCTTTTATAGATTCATTTCTTTGAGTTAAATCAGAGAAATCTTTTTATAAACCATTCTAACAGGTCTACTCGAAGGCAAGCAGAAGTCAAGTGGGGGAATATTTGATAACATCAAATATTTGATACTTTTTAGTGTCAATTTCCTCACAAAAATACTTGCAATTGTCTTATAAATACTTAAATTCTATACATTTATGGCTATTTAGTTTTTTAGGTAAAATGCAAGTATGTGACAAGAAACAAGGGAAATGGATGATAAAATGTAGATAATATGGATTCTTATGAGACATTAAAGCGTAACCCCTACGATAGTGTTACGTCGTAACTATTCAAGGCAAGACACGTTATTTAAAGACATTACGGCGTAACCACATGCAAGGTTTACGCCATAACATTATTATTCTAGAAGGATGAGTCATCCGAGTTTGTATTACGACGTAACATGAACACTTGATTATGCCGTAACATCTTTTAAGCCTGTAACATGGAAAGTATGCGTCAACAGTTTATGGCGTAAACCTCTAAAAGGTTACGCCGTAAAGTATTCGAAATCTATAAATAGAGGCCTCATTCAGAAACTTCGACATCAACCATTCTACAGCAGTTCCAAGGGGCGGTCAAGGCCTCCAGAGCTCAAAGAATTCCATAAGAATTCCAAGGGAGATCACACTTATCTTACTTTTGTATTTAATCATTCATAAATCGCATATGGAAGAATGATGAGTTTTCAATCTAAGATTACTTTTATTTCATTCTTTGTTATTGCTATGAGCGACTAAGTACTTTAAGTGCTGGCCTAGTCATGAGTTTACTATCGTTATAATGTTTGTTTCCTGTTAGATTATGGTTTCATTGGATATCCTTTGACTATCGTGTACCCATGGGTTTTGGTAGTATTGCGGGTTGTTTAGATCATGTTAATCCTGTTATTAGATTACCAATTGAACATGGGATTACCATGGTTACTAGGGTAGGTTTGAAACCCTATACCTAGTGTAGGAAGTAACCAAGTTACCGCCTCTATCACTTAATATACTTGAAAAGCACAAGAACTCTTTCAGAGAGGGTTAATAATCTATATAGGTTATTAGACTAGTTCTTGGGATAGTTGGGATTAATCACTATGACCTGGTTGCCCTACCTTCGTGACCTTCAGGGGATTCGAGATCGCGGGAATTATAGGACATACTAAATATATCTATTCAGGTTTGTCGACTTTAGAAACCACCAATGAAACCATGGTGTAACATTGCACAGGAAATCATAGTTATAACGTTAATAAAGAAATGGCTAGGCTAGCATGCCTCTCTCTATGATATCTTCTATTACTTTTAATTTTTGTAATTTACTTTCCTGTTATTTTTATAAAACAACTTCAAACCATTTTTTAAACGTGACAATTCAAATTAAAACTAATTGACATTTAGCTCTTGGGATGACCTCAGATTTACCATCTCTACACTACTCACGATCGAGTTCTCTGCTTGTTAGTGCGTTTGTCAGGTGAATCGAGTTTTATAAATTTCAAACTTGAACAAAATATATTTTAAAATAAAATACGCATCACTACTTATGAGCCAAATGAAGAATAGCACCGCTACTATATTATTTAGTAGGGGTATTATATTTTTAAAGATTAATACGATCAAAGAATATAAAGTTTAGAAGAATTATGACGTAACTGGCCCGCAGGAGTTATGCCGTAATTGATCATTGCTAGAAAAGAAATTTATGCTGGTGAAGAATTACAGTGTAATTATCCCGCAGGAGTTACATCGTAATTAATCATTACTGAAGAAGTTATTTATGCTGACTAAGGTTTACAACGTACCTGGATCAATGTAATTACGTCGTAACCAATTTTTATACTAAATAATGGAATGTCGCATCAGAAGAGTTATGACGTAACTCGGTCGATGCAGTTACACCGTAATGAGGACTCATCATATGGACTAAAGGCGTGCAAAAGCTATATAGTTTCGTGAATTATTCATGAAGTTGAGGGGCTTAAGTTGTACATGGACCAAACCTTACATTTTGTATAAAAGGAATCAATTCATTCATAGAGATCAATTCAGGCTTTGGTGTTTTCTTCTTTTGCTGACGCAAGAAGACAAGGAAAAAGGAAGAGCAGGTTGCTTGCCTGCTTGATTCGGGTATAGGGTGAACCCTTCGGGGTTCGCCACGGGATCCAACTAGAAGATCATGAGCATTATTTTAGCATGATTTGTACATGATTCCTCAACTATTACAGTTTCATTTCAATTAATTATTTTCAATGATTTATTTGATATCGGGTTAATTTGTTGATGCTTAATATTTATTATGTTTAATTTTTGTTCTTCCCATTTAATTTCCCAATTATTATTTATTTATTTATTTAATCTTACTGTTTGATCATTGTCTTATTTGGATATCATTATTGTCTATCATTGATCCCTGAGTTTTGGTAGTATTAAGAGTGGTTTAGATCCTGTTAGTTCTCTTATTAGGCGGACATGTTGAACTTAGAATTAGCAGGGTACTAAGATAAGTTGGCATCTATCCCTAGTGTAGGAATTGCTCATATTATCGCTTTTATTGCATTAAATACTTAAAAATATCAAGAACTCTTTTAGAGGGGGTTTATAATCTATCTTAGGTTATAGACAGGTCTTTAGGATAGTTGGGGTTTAATCACTACAATTTGGATGCCCTACCTTTGTGAATTTTGAGGAATTAAGATCGCATGAAGTATAGGACAGACTTCAAATGCCAATTCGGGTCTGTTGATATTAGAACCACCATATAAGGTAAGAATTAGACATTGCACTTGAGATCGAATTAATTGAACTAGGATATTTAATTAGTTAAGTGGGTTCATCTTCTCAGTAGTTTTCCACTATAGCAGTTCCATTGATTGATAAAACCAGTTTTACTCTTCTTAATTATTCTCTTACAATTTAATCTTCTAAACAACTTTTAAATTGTGACAACCTATAAACTCATATTTTAACCGCCCATGAGCTCTTAGGACGACCTCAGATTTACCAAACCCGCACTACACACGATTGGGTTCTCTGCCCGCTAGTGCGTTGTAGACCATAGGTGAAACGAGTTTTATAAATTTAAAACTTGGTAAATAATTTAAAAGAAAATACGCATCAAGTGTTTGGCGCCGCTGCCGGGGAGCTAAATAGGTTTTAACTTTGAGTTTTGTATATATTTCGTTTTAGTATATTTAATTTCTTGTTATTTATTTTTCTTGTAAGAGCACAATCAACTCGTATCTTGTGTTTGATTTTCAGGAATCATGGAGATGGAGCCTAATTTTGAGAACATGACTATAAACGAGTACTTGGAGTATGAAGCCAAAATAAAAAGGCGATTAAGGAGGAATGTTCAATCCAAAAGAAGTCCAACAAAGTATGAAGGGGTGGATTTTGACTCTTTTCATCGGGACAAGAGTAATACTTTTAATTATTCGTATTCTTATGGCTTACCTCCTCCACACCCTTGTTTCCTACCTGTTCAACCATATCATGATGATTGTTTAGTATCTACCAATGTGAACAACAGTGTGGACATTGAAAGCATCACTATAGCAGAATATAATCTGTACGTTGCTAAACGAGGTCTAGAGAAAAATCCACTAAATGATCACCCCTATGGTTTCACACCTTAGTTTTTTGCTGAACCACCACATACACCTAACACTGCTATAGATAAGAAGGATTCTGGCTTTGATGATATCTTGGATGACTTATTTAGAATAGGAGCTAAAAACCTCAAGTGAATGGGAAAAGAAAAAGTTCAGAATGGTATTTGAGAACATGATGTTGAGAACATTAATGACTTGGAGAAAGAGGAGTCTCAGGTGGAAGATGGTGATGATGGGGATATTTAAGATATTACAATCGAGGACGTAGAATGGATTAGGCAATTTCTCACACCTAACGTTCCTGATGTAATTGACGATGTTATACAACCTTTGATCCCAAAAACCATACACACCACACCACTTGACAAACATTATGTACCACCGGCTACTAAATCAATTTTGGATGAACTTTTGGAATAATTCAGAGATGAGATCTTGAATGTGACCATGTTTGATGAGGAGGCTGATTTTAATCCTACTAAGAATATAGAGGAGCTTGAAAGGCTTCTCGCTAAAGATCCTTAGTCATGCTTTATAGAGATACAAGTGCATTTAATTATCATTAAACCGAATGAAGAACTCAAGCCTTTCATTCATACTCAACCATTAAGTCCTTTATATAGAGTATTAAAATCATTTAAGTCATCAACCGAACCATGTAAGGTAGGGAAGGAAATGAAATCTCCTTGAAGGTATGGTCTTAATTCATCATTTCCCTACCTCGTAACAAATTTACACCCGAATGGTGTTTATTGCTACTTCCACCCACACTTGATTCCAAGTGAGGGGATGGAAACCCTATTACATAGTAAATAAGGGTGGAGTCAAGCTAGTGACTTGAACAAAAACAAGCGCTTCGTGGGAGGTACCACATGCCTATCTTTAAATTTATGTTTTGTTCTATTTCATTTCTACGTTTAGTTTGGTTTTATGTGTTTCTAACCTTGCAGGATACCATAGCAAGGAAATAGAATTCGAGGTTACATCGACTCGTATTCATGTGGTAAAAATGTTAATGGTTGGGCGTAACCATTTCAGTTACGACGTAACGAATATAGATATGGCATAACCCTCTCCATTGTTATGCCGTAACTAGATCTAATCAATTTTTAAAATTTTATCAACCACATGATTATGGCCTAACTCACTTCATGGTTACGCCGTAACTCCTGCCTGCAAATCCTTAAATGTTTGAAATTTTCACAAAATCGTGTACATTTTAGTAAACGAACTTTGTGGGTATGTTCCCTGGAAACCCTCACGAGACTTAACTCGTCCACTTGGGCCACTAAGTGGTTTAAAAGGCTTGTTGCATATGCTAAATGCAACCGTGATTCCTACAAAGTGAGTTAGGATTTATTTTGTTTCCTGTATTGTTTTGTATATTATATAGTATGGTGCTTTTATCTAGAATTATGCCTTGGTATTAGTTTTTCTTACAACTATACAAGTTGATGCACGTTAGTGGTGCTTGGTTGATACTTGGCTGTAGGGAAACATTTCAAGACGGACTAGTTGGATGTTATACCAAAAATGATGAAGTTGCTTGTAATTGTGGATGTTGCTCGAGGAAGCAGACTTGGAGCATGTCTTAGAGCATGATGTTTCTTCATCATACCAAGCAAATCCAGGGGAGTAATCTGTTCCATTTCTAACCCTTCCTATTTTAATTTTGTATACTTATGTTTGACTCAAGTAGGGGGAAGGGATTAGAAATAAACACCCATTTGATTATACTTGCCTTTATTTTTTTAGTTTATTTTGAAAAATGTTTCATTACTAAAATTTTGACATGTTTTTTATTACTTAACTAGTTAAGACTTTACTGAGCACACCCTACCTTATAATTCCATTATGTGAGGATAAGCCTTTATGTTTTCCCTTTATACATAAATTCAGTAAAAATGAGTGTGTCGATGGTTGTAGTAGACTTTAGAACTTGGCCTGATATATCTTTTCGAGACCACCAAAATAAGCATTGCACCTAGTGTAATCGGTGTAGCTGTGATAAAAGGCAAATTTTAGGATTAACCCTAAATAGCCTATATATGTTTTGTGTATATTGACTTTTCATACTGATTAGTCAATCCTCCTATTAAACCCTTTGTTGCACTCATCTTTAGTGCAAGATACCCCTAGTACAACCTACTAAGCTTTTCCTTTCATTTTGTAACCTTATATGTGTCTATTCGTTACACCAATCGCCTGGCCTACACTGTAGTTTCTTTTTTCCATGATCGAGGAGTTGTTGGTTTATTTCGGATTCACTAGTGAAAGTCGTGGGTTAAGATAAAGGGAATTTGAAGAAAGTCAGGTTTTGAAGATAGTTGATCTCAAATGGAGGGATGCTTATGTATATATGTGTGTGTATTGTGATTCATTGTATCCTTGTCTTGCATTAAAAAAGAATAAAAAGAATAAAGAGCATGCATGCAAGCAAGCATTTATTAGTTGTTTATAGCTGATCAAAAATTATAAATCAGCTTTATTATGTTGTATTGTGATAGTATTCCCGCCTTGTCTAGCTGTCGATGATTAGTCATTCCCGTTTCGTTCTATGTAAACGGGTAATTCTTATAAACCCATGTAATTTCTATATCTCCTTTCTATTTTAAGTTTATATTTGTACAATGTGGGCATTATACATCTCAAGTGGGGGGCAGAGAGATAGAAATGAGTTATTTGGTTAGATTATATGCTGATTTTACCCAAAAATTTAAAAAAATTAGCACATAATTTTTTGTTCATTGATGATGAAGGCCGAGTTAATGTGTCTTTCTTGCCTAGTTTATCAAGATTATGAGGCATTACACTACATTTCATACGCATTAACTCGTGTATTATGAAGACCCCTTGACTTTTGACCCTTAATTTTTGCCTTATGGGATTTGAATGCGACCAGTGACGGGGAGATTGTAGACTTAGGAAACTATTTGTTTTGTGTCTTTATTTAACATCAAAATAATGTGTATCACATGTCTTTACCATACACTTATCATTCTTAATCCTAACCTTTAGCTTATTCGAGTTAAGTAACTGAGCAATCACATGTGTCTCGTTCATGGATTTGGACGAGCATTTGTGGTTTTGTCGCCTTTTCTGGAACTTTGGTATTGGTTAATATTGCATTAAAAGAATGATTTACCCCGTAATCCTTTGTGTTGTGTCAACCCATTTGCCTTTTTTGAACAGTTGCATCTAGACTCTAGTGGTGGAGATTAGTATCCATGCCAAGCTTATTGTGGAAACCTACAACACGTGATAGGTTCTTTGATCATTTAAGCTCGAGGTTGTTTAGACCTCATCTAGGATAATATAGTAACAATGATATAAATTGCACAGCGGAAATAATAAATACAAATCAAAGTTACTTCAAGGTTTTTCTTTATTAATCAACACAACCCCAAATACTATTTGATCAGAATAGATCGGTTACTCTAAGTAGTAACAGGGATCAAAGATCCTTAAGGCTAAACTCTAGACGTCTACACTAATTATACAAACGTGTACACACACACTTTTGTATCTAGTCACTCTCATATGATAAACACACACTTTTCTGAATGCTTAAAACAATATGCCTAGACCTCCTTTTATAGCATAAGGAGTCAAGGCTTTACATGGAAGCTATTAAAAGATATTAATGAGTAAATCAATTAAATATTCATCTTTATCTCTTCATCTTTATCTCTTTTTGACCAAATCTTTATTTTCTTCTACATCTTGTATAATCCCACAATGACAACTTTGGTCCTTTTGTTTCCATCTTGTTTCATTCGTGTTTTGTCTTATCAACTCAAATATAATTCCCAACACATATGATATAATACTCGCCATGACTGAGCAGTTGAATGATCACCAAAAATAAAACACATAGATTAGTGAGAGTATGAGTGTGATATATTTTTCCTTTTGTGAGGTGCCCGGTTTAGAATTTTCTAGCATAAGTGATTTTTAAATTCATATCTTCCTTGATAACAGAGGAGATATCTTTTTGAGAATTATTTAAAAGGTTTAACTTGAGGGCAAGTAGAAGTCAAGTGGGGGAATATTTGATAACTTCAAATAGTTAATACTTTTATATATCAAATTTCCGCTTTTATTGCCTTACTTTATATCATTTTTATATGAATTTGGTACTTAATTCATTTATATTTCAAATTCAGGTAATTAAAGGCATTGGAACAGGAGTGTACGAGATGTGGCCAAAATTAGTACCATTACTAATTTATTTAGTAGAGGTACTAAAATCTAATAGAGGCTACTATATTTCTCTAGGAAGCTGCTTATGAGCTAAATGAAGAGTAGTACCGCCACTATATTATTTAGTCGGGGTACTATATTTTTAAAGATTAATGTGATCAAAGAATATAAACTTTAGAAGGATTACGGCGTAACTGGTCTGCAGGAGTTACACCGTAATTGATCATTGCTAGAAAAGAAATTTATGCTGGTGAATAATTACAGCGTAATTGGCCCGTAGGAGTTACGTCGTAATTAATTATTACTGAAGAAGTTATTTATGCTGACTAAGGGTTATAGCGTAACTGGACCGATGTACATACGCAGTAACTATTTTTTTTACTAAATTATGGAATGTCGCGTCATAAGAGTTATGACGTAACTCAGTCGATGCAGTTATGCCGTAATGATGAGTAAATACAGGGACTAAAGGCGTGCAAAAGCTATATAGTTTCGTGAATTATTCATGAAGTTGAGGGGCTTAAGTAGTACATGGACCAAACCTTACATTTAGTATGAAAGGAACATATCAATTCATTCATAGAGATCAATTCAGTCTTTGGTGTTTTCTTCTTTTGTCGACACAAGAAGACAAGGAAAAAGGAAGAGCAGGTTGCTTGCCTACTTGATTTGGGTATATGGCGAACCATTCGAGGTTTGCCACGTGATCCAACTAGAAGATCGGGAGCATTATTTTAGCATGATTTGTACATGATTCCTTAACTATTACAGTTTGATTTCAATTAATTATTTTCAATGATTTATTCGATATCAGATTAATTTGTTGATGCTTGATATTTATTATGCTTAATTTTTGTTCTTTCCATTTAATTTGTTAATTATTCTTTGTTTATTTATTTAATCTCACTGTCTGATCATTGTCTTATTTGGATATCATTATTGTCTGTCATTGATCCTTTAGTTTTGGTAGTATTGAGGGTGGTTTAGATCCTGTTAGTTCTCTTATTAGGCGGACATGTTAAACTTAGAATTAGCAGGGTACTAGGATAAGTTGGCATCTATCCCTAGTGTAGGAATTGTTTGTATTACCGCCTTTATCACATTAAATACTTGAAAGCTCAAGAACTCTTTCAGAGGGAGTTTAAAATCTATCTTAGGTTATAGATAGGTATTTAGGATAGTTTAGGTGTAATCACTACAACTTGGATGCCCTACCTTCGTGACTTTCAAGGAATTAGGATCGCAGGAAGTATATGACATACTTTAAATGTCAATTCGGGTTTGTCGATATTAGAACCACCATATAAGGTAAGAATTAGACATTGCACTTGAGATCAAATTATTTAAACTAGGATATTTAATTAGTTAAGTGGGTCCATCTTCTCAGTAGTTTTCTACTATACCAATTACATTGATTGATAAAACCAGTTTTATTCTTCTTAATTATTCTCTTACAATTTAATCTTCTAAACAACTTTTAAATCGTGACAACCTGTAAACTCAAATTTTAAACCGCCCTTTAGCTCTTGGGACACCTTAGATTTACCAAACCTGCACTACACACGACCAGGTTCTCTGCCCGTTAGTGCGTTGTAGACTATAGGTGAAACGAGTTTTATAATTTTAAAACTTGGTAAATAATTTACAAGAAAATATGCATCATCAACGCACAGGTAGTATGAAGACTATTACAAGGCCCCCAAGAGTACATTACATGCATTAATACACTTAAGAGGGATCAACCATATTAAGGGTACGGTAGTATGAAGACTGTTACCGATGGTATCCTTTCTACGCAATCGTGTTTCCTAGACGTCTATCCTAATGTAATATTTTATAGCCAGTTTTCTAGAACCTAACGCACACATCCATCACAAGAAGCAATATTAAAAGGATCTACAGACTAAGTTTCATGTAATCATAAGTAAATACTAATGGATCTAGCCTAACATGTTAAAGAGAAGCGAAGAACAAGAATCAATCAAACAACAGATAAACATATTGAAATATTAAAGGATAAATGACTTCACTTGCTTAAAACATGTGTTCAAGGCTGATACAAGAGGGGTTTTAAGCCCTAAGAACGGCCTAAAAGCTGCTACATTAGAACTATAATGTTTAGGGTTCGTCTCCCAAAAGTTGCACACTAAAACCATAAAATCGAATTTGTATATATAGGAAAACGGGCACGATGGCATCGCGTTATAATTCTAGGGTTTCTTTGAGGCGGTTATGTTCTGATGCTGTCACATAACTCTTGACGTCGTTGCTTGTAAATTATGACGGCGTCGCTAGGAATTGTGACGCCGTCTCCAGGCATTGTACTCGCATCCTAGAAACCACTTTGTGTAAAGTTGCAGTCTTGTCGTGTTTCTTCCTAAATTGATTCCAAGTCATGTGTATTTCCTCCAAGAGCTTCCCAAATGCTAAAAACACAAAAAGGAATGATTAAGCACATATTTTGGGCATATTTGCATGATTTAGAGGTTTAAATGACCCCGAAAAAGTGTATAAATCGTCATCTCATCAAATACCCCTATACTTGGGATTTGATTGCCCTCAAGCAAATGGGCTTTTCTACCTAGACAATAGCAATATCGGGGGCATTTAACTTACTTTTCAAAGATAGTTCATGATACAACCTATTATACCTCGTAGTTAAAAGCACGGAAGACATATACTAGCACCTCATAATAAGTGTTTAGATTCTCTCTTTCTCTCAGGTGTATAATGAATTATAACAATAATGGAAATGAAAAAATAACACTGATTACCTGTCATTGCATGCAAATTACCATAGGCTTGGTAAAGGATCAAAAACCTCCACCGCAATGGTGTAAGCACCTAGGAATTACTATCAAAGAGGTCTTTAAAGGGTTGTGATGTATGGATGTAAGTTAAATTGAAACAGATGAATGAGATATATTTGGGTAGATTTGGGGTGGTGGTGAGTTAATTAAATACAAGAATACATGTGAAGGCGTTGCTAAGCCAAGACTCAATTAAACTAGGACTAAGATATACAAACTTTACAACTAACTATCTTGATATATACGTGAACATAAGCAAAATGGCCTCTCGTACAATTTTTTTCTCTTTTTTTTACATACATTTTTTTGATTCTTTTTCCCTCTTTTTTTATATACATTTTTTGTACACTTTTGCCCTGCCATTTGCTGAAACATAATAATACATGACTTGGGGTTTATAAACACACCCCTACACTTGAGTTTTAGAACTCATAATTACAAACTAACTAATAATACTCAGTTTTCATTGGTATGTGCCATAAAAAAATTTAATTTTGGGTCAAAATTACCTTCTCCGCTATGTTTTGGTATATTACACATTATTTTAAGGACAAAGCAAATGCAATTGAAGGAATAGTTTCTAAGGCTTGTTTCCCACCTACACTTATTTTGAACATTGTCCCCAATGTTCTTAAAAGTACCCGTAAAACGAATAAAGGGAAAAGAAAAAGACAAAAGAAACTAGTACTCTCCTGGTTTTGCTCAATAGCAGAGAAGAAACAAATGATAAGCTGGTTAAATCATCATCCAAGAATCGTCAAAATGAAACTTCAAAGAACTCCAAAGCTTCTTCTCATCAAATATAACCTGCAAATCAAAGACAAGAAACAACTATACCTAGCTTAAAATTAACAGGATAATAATATACAATGATGTGGTTTTGACACTACGAAAGTAGTAAAGATAGGATGAATGAGCTAGATGAAATCCTGGTTTTCTGGAAGTTTTAGGAAAATTACAAATTAAGGAAATTATACAAAATTAATCATCAAAATTTTAAGAAAAATACAAAATTTACAAGTGCTGGAGACGCGATGCCGTTAGGATTAATCCTGACACCGTCTCCAAACACTGTAAACAAAACTTTCTTCATTTTCTGGAAAAAAAATTGCACGCAATTCCTATTAGTTATTTCTTGTAAAAATACTGCATATACCACGAAATTTATTAGCACAAACATATGACTCGAACAAACATGACATATAAGACACGAATTAATCTAAACTATTTATTTTACATGTTTGAAATGGTTCCTAGAAACTGGATATTTTCCTTTACAATTTGATGTAAAATACCTTTGATTGCAATTAAGACAAAGTTAAAGACAAAACAAAGCATGATCACATAATTCAAACATATAAAAACAAACGATAAAGAATTAAAACACACATGACACTCCTAAAATGCATGAAATTAAAGATTGGGTTGCCTCCCAACAAGCACTTGTTTTTGTTCGAGTCACGAGCCTGACTCTACCCTTATTTAACGGTTAAAAGGGGAGGTTCCCCTAAACTTAAGGTCAAGTATGGGTGATAGTAACAGTACACACCATTATGATAAGAAAGAGCCTTATGTTGAAATATTGGTTGTTGAATTATATGCTCTAAATAGTGTGTTTCTTTAATCCTACCCTTTTCTAATTCTTTTGGCCTAACGGGTAAATTAGGTCCTTCTCCAAGAAAAGAAACTTCTTTGGATTTTAATTTCCAATCATCTTATATCATCTCCAAATTTGAAAATCAACACCTAGGGATCCACTTTGTCTTAATAAACCTGGTTTAAATCCATAATGTTTCTTAGGGTCAACTATATATGGGTGATAATAGCAATATATATCCTTAGGGTGGAGAGGCACCATGTGAGGTAAACGCAGTGTATGAATGGTTAAATGATCTACTACCTTCATCCTAAGACTATCCGGACTATGTGGCTTGGTTGGTGGATCGTGGCCTCTTTCTTCTCCTAGACTTCCATCTAAGGATGGACAACTAAGTAAGGGTTGTAGTTGAGGCTCCGGTTCATCAAAACTAGGATCTTCGCTAGAACTAAGAGGAATGTCATGATTACAAATATCCTAGCCTTCATCCTCTACTTTCATTTGGTCCAAAGGTTCCACCTCCATCAGGGTTTCTAAAGGCTCTTCTACTTCTTTCGGGTAAGTCATGGGCGGTGTGTATACCTCGAATGATAGGAGGACTTATGGGGTACTTTGTAGGCTTGGATTATCTACCTTAATCCATGCTATACACCTAAGAATCTCAAACCAAACTTTTTTATTGCCAAACAATTCATTTGCTTAAGCCCTCAAAATTGCTAATTCTTGCTTAGTAATAGCTTTAAAAGGTTTGTCCCACTCTTTTTGTCCCTGGTCAATTTTATATGGTTTACCATGCTTCTTCGGCACTTAATTCCCTAAGGTCCCTGTATGCAGCAAAGTTATGGTCCATTTGGGTGTAGTGGTTGACATTATTATAAAAGATTTGAATATGGGTCCATAAATATAGGCCATGATGAGGGACTCTTTGGATTAAGTTTTTGAAACGAGTCCACACATCGTAGAGAGATTCATCTTGATGTTGTTGGAACATCAAAACATCATTTTGGAAGGTTTTAGCCAAACATTTTAATCTATTTACACTAGAATAACTATACCTTTTCATTTTAAATGACAACTTTATTTACAATATAAACAAGAGGGTTTTCACGAACGAAGGGAATGAAGAAAAGATATACTACGAGAAAGCTAACTAAAAGAAAAAGAAAATCTCAATTGATAGGAATCTCGTGAGTACGAAACCTAATTATTCCTTGACAGCGACACCAAAAACTTGATGCGGTTGTTGTAAACGCAACAGGTTTTACAACTCCATAGGCAGAGTACCTAACCGTTGCAGTGTAGTATAACAATGACTCGGGGGTTGTTATCGTTCTCTAGGGGAATAACGTCTGAAGGGTTGAACTAAACCTAACTAAGATCTAAGGGGTTGAGAGAAGATTATTTTTTTCTTTTTATGTTTTTATGAAATCAAGTGAAATTTAGGTTTTAGAGGTGGGTTTTAGTTTAGACTAATTAAACTAATATTAAATCTAAACTACTTTGGTGGAAACTTAAATGGTAACTGAATGTATTTACTTAATCATGCATTACTCCTTAGTTTGCTTGTCATGATCTTATTGCTTTGTCACACTTGTGATGATCTGTGTAAGTATTTCCTAGGTCATGAACAGATTACATGAATTCGCCATCTATGTAATATTCCGTTAAAGCAACGCACATGTAAGGTAGTATGAAGACTCTTACAAGGCCTCTAAGAGTATATTACATGCATTAAAACACTTAAGTGGGATCAACCATATTAGGGGTAAGGTAGTATGAAGACTGTTACCGATGGTATCCTTCTACACACTTACGCTTCCCTAGACGTCTATGCTAATGTAATATTTTATAGCCAGTTTTCTAGAGCCTAACGCGCCTTCCATCACAAGAAGCAATATTAAAAGGATCTACAAACTAAGTTTTATGCAATCATAAGTAAATACTAATGGATCTATCCTAGCATGTTAAAAAGAAGCGAAGAACAAGAATCAATCAAACAACACATAGACATATTGAAAGATTAAAGGATAAATGACTTTACTTGATTAAAACATGTGTTCAAGGCTGATACAAGAGAGTTTTTAAGCCCTAAGAATGGACTAAAAGCTGCTACACTTGAACTATAATGTTTAGGGTTCGTCTCCCAAAAGTTGCACACTAAAACCCTAAAATCGAGTTTGTATATATAGGAAAATGGGCACGACGGCGTCGCGTTATAAACTAAAACCCAAAAATCAAGTTTGTATACATAGGAAAATAGGCACGACAGCATGGCGTTATAATTCTGAGACTGTCACCCCACCAAATATTCTAGGGTTTCTTTGAGGCGGTTACATTCTGGCGTCTTCACATAACTGTTGACGTCGTCGCTTATAAATTCTAATGGCGTCGCTAGGAATTGCGACGCCGTCTCTAGGCACTGTACGCGCATCCTAGAAACCACTTTGTGTAAAGTTGCAATCTTGTCCCGTTTTTTCCCAAATTGAATCCTATAATGATAAATAATATAATATAATAATATATATTATATAGAAATATATATATATAGAATATATTATGTATCTAATATATATATATATAAGATATATGTGTAGTCACGTCACGTGTATTTCCTCCAAGAACTTCTCAAATGCTAAAAACACAAAAAGAAACGATTAAGCACATATTTTGGGCATATTTGCATGATTTAGAGGGTTAGATAACCCCCAAAAAGTGTATAAAATGACACCTCATCAAATACTCCATTGCTAAGAATTCCTTGATAAGGGCATACATAAATTGTTATGGTTATCCATTGAATAAGCACAATCTTGGTTTTGTAAGAAAATCTAAGGTTCCAAAATGACAGTCCTAGAATTTCAAATTTATAAGCGTAACCTAGGATTGCTAACAACACATGGACCTAATCAAAAGTTGGGGATCCAGAATCTTGTATATATTTCCATTTTTCTTTATTCTTTTTGTGCAGATTGTAGAAATAGTTCTTTGGTACTTAGATTCTAGTTATTCCAAGCACATGACTAGACAACGCGACAAGCTCATCAATTTTGTTTCCAAGTTTATCGGTATTGTTAGATTCAGGAATGATAATTTTGCCAATATAATGGGCTATGGGGACTTGCAGATTAGGAATGTTTTTATTTTACGGGTTTACAACGTCTAAGGAATTGGTCATAATCTATTTTCCATTGGGCAATTTCATGATTCGGATCTTGAAGTATCATTTAGAAAAAACACTTGCTTTGTACGTAACTTAGAAGGTCTTGATCTACTTTTAAGATCTCGTGGTTCTAATCATTATACAATCTCAATGGAAGATATGATGAAGTCATCCCCAATTTGTTTAATATCAAAAGCCTCAAAGATAAAATCTTGGTTATGGCGCCGTCGTTTGTCACACTTGAACTTCAGGACTATTAATCAGCTTGCAAAACAAGGTCTAGTCAAATGTTTGCCCAAATTGAAGTGTGTTAAAGATCACTTATGTTCAGCGTGTCAAATAGGTAAAAGCAAGAAAGAATCCCACAAACCCAAACCTGAGCCAAGTAATAATAATAAGCTTCAAATGTTGCACATGGATTTGTGTAGGCCAATGCGGGTGGAAAGCATAAATGGGAAGAAGTAGAAAGCATAAATAGGAAGAAGTATATCTTGGTAATCGTCTATGATTATTCTCGATTTATATGGGTAAAGCTTTTTAGAACAAAAGACGAGACAACATAAGTGATAATCAAAATTTTGAAACAAGCTCAAGTAAGTCTACAAGCAATGGTTAGATATCTTCGCAAAGACAATGGAACTGAATTCATAAATCAAACATTGAGGTCATACACATATGATGTTGGCATTACTCACCAAACTTTAGTAGAAAGAAATCCACAACAAAATGGTATCGTTAAAAGGCGTAAACATACATTGGTAGAGGTTGCTCGAACTATGCTCATCTTTTCCAAATCTCCATTATTTTTGTGGGTATAAGATGTTTCCATCGCTTGCTATACTCAAAATAGATCCCTTATCCATACCCGATATAACAAGACTCTGTATGAACTGTTGCGAGACCGCAAACCAAATCTCAAGTTCCTTCACGTTTTTGGTGCACTATGTTATCCAACAAACGACGATGAGGATCTTGGTAAACTAAAGCCAAAAGCAGATATTAGAATCTTCATTGGTTACTCACCATCCAAAAAGGCTTACTGAATCTACAATAAACGAACTCGGCTGGTAATGGAAACCATTCACGTACAATTTAACAAACTTACATACATGGCTTCTGAACAACACAGTTCAAGACTCGATCTTCAGTCTTTGAGTTTTGGACACATCAGTTCAAGACTCGTACCTAATAGTGCTCCTTTAACATCCAACAATCTACCATCTAAGAAGGATTTGGATATTTTGTTTCAACCAATGTTCGATGAGTACTTCAAACCTCCACCAAGTGCTGTATCTCTAACCCTTTCTGCTGCAACTCTACCACCAGATATAGTCAGGGAAACTTATTTATTCTCTATTGATTAAGATGCACCATCTCTAAGTACTACACCAAACACTAAAACAATTTTAACTCCGATCCAGGATGCTAATGTTAAAGAGCCAAATTAATAAAATAAAGATGCGGAATTTGATAGTGATACATTTACCAATCCATTTGCTCCTTTTGATACCAGTTTTGCTGGGTCATCATAATCAAGGATTATAGATACTTCAAACATGCATACTTTTCAACAACCACATTCTCACATCCAAAGAGGGACGAAGGATCATCCGTTAGTAACAATCATTGGCAATCCATCTAAACCTGTTTCTATAAGATGTCAACTCGCTACCGATGCTATGTGGTGCTATTTTCATGCATTCTTAATGAAAGTCAAGCCAAAAAATTACAAAGAATCCATAAAGGAATCTAGTTGGATTAAAGCCATGCAAGAGGAGATTCATGTGTTTGAAAGACTTGAAGTATGGGAATTAGTACCAAGACCATCGAATGTTATGCTCATCAACCTGAAGTGGATCTTTAAGGTAAAACTCGATGAACACGGGGGTGTGTTAAACAATAAGGCTCGATTAGTGGCAAAAGGTTATCGTCAGGAAGAGGGGATTGACTTTCAAGAATCATTTGCACCGGTTGCGCGTATAGAAGCCATTTCGCATCTTCGCCGCCTATACCGCTCACACAAATATGATGATCTATCAGATGGACGTGAAGACTACTTTCTTGAATGGAATTCTCAAAGAAGAAGTATATATTAGTCGACCAGAAGGATTCATTGACCAAGATCATCCAAACCAAGTTTTCCGATTGAAGAAAGCTCTATATGGACTGAAACAAGCGCCATGTGCTTGGTATGATCTACTGTCGAAGTTCCTTCTATCTCAGAAATTTGTGAAAGGTGTAGTTGATCTGACGTTATTCACATGAAAGGAAGGATAACACATCTTATTGGTACAAATCTATATAGATGACATAATATTTGCCACCAATAATCCTAGTTTCTGTGATTGATGTGGTGGGTTGCAACTCAGAAGTTTTAAAATCTTCCTAGGCAGAGTTCCTAATCGTTGTAGTGTAGTATAGGAAAGACTCGGGGGTTATTATCATTCTCTATGGGAATAGTTTAGGTAGGCTCAAATTGTATAATTACTAAGGTCTAAAGGTTGAGAAAATATTATTTTTGTGTTCTTATGATTTTTTAGAAAGCAAGTAAAATCTCGGGTTTAAAGAGGGGGTTGATTAAACTACTCCAAATTATGCAGAAAAGTAAATTGATGGAAAAACTCGTATGGTTAAACAAACGTGTTTACCTAATCATGCACTACTCCCTAGTTGTTTTCTCTGATTTTATTGCCCGTCACCCTTTTAGTGTAATGTGTAAGTATTCTCCTAATTCAGCAGTGGGTTGGTCAAGTCTGCTATCTACGTGACAACTTAGACGGTGGCTACTTGCAGACACCGCTCACGTCTAATAGTAAATTCATACGTAATAAATACTTAATTCAGAATCCACCTTAAGGTGATCTAAATATAAAGATCTAATCACATATATCCTCTAACCTAATCACGTTTCACTAGACGTATATACTATGATATAAAGATCGAATAGCTAGTTTTCTAATGCCTTACGTGGACACCACTAACAAGAAGCAATAATAAAAGAGATTAACAACTAAGTTTCATGCATTCATAAGCAAACACATATAAATCTAGCCAAGCATGT
>BQNB010031536.1:17343-53900 GCA_026074375.1 Tanacetum coccineum | reverse complement strand
TCAAATGGAGCAGGTGACTCGCATGAACTCACCCCTTAAATATGTAAACAAATACAAACACGTATAAATACACAACAAGGGACGAAATCACGCGAGACCAATGAAACCGGAAGCAGTATAGGGTGTCTCCGGGTCGTTATGTCCCAACGAGGCTAGAGATGGAAAATCGAAAGACGATTGATGATTGGTGTTTGAATATGACAAGGAATGATTGGGCACTAATACTGATAAGCAAATGCACATAAAAATGAGCAAAGAAAATAAGCTGGAATAAGAATAAAGCTAGGAATGGTAAAAACACTTAAAACTTTTATACTAAGACACAAATAAGCTCAAATAAGCTTAAGACAGATTAAATAAGCTAAGCTAACTTTAAATAAGCAAATTCAAAAAGCAATTAAGCTAAATTAAGCAAGAAAAACTCAGCAGTACTAACAACAGTACTAACAGTATTAACTAACAGTACTAACTTGGAGTTAGTACTGCTAGCTTTAAGTTAGTACTGGTAGCTTAAGGTTAGTACTGTTAGTTCAATGAAGCAAGAAATAAGCAAATAAGCTAAAACAGATATTTAACTAACCCTAATAAGCACTCAGTAATAAGAATGAGCAACTAGAATAAACTACAATGGCAAATAAGCTAAAAAGCTACAAACTGATACACTAATAAAAATACCTTGAAAAAGAAAATAAGCTTAAATAAGCTTACTCCTAAAGACAGTAAAGGAAAATGGTTTAATCTATTCTAAAAAGCTAAGGAAATCTTAAATAAGAAGAAATAATAAGCTGATAAGCTAAAATGAACCACCAGTACTAACAGTTTTAACTAACAGTACTAACTGGGAGTTAGTACTGGTAGCTTTAGTTAGTACTGCTGGTTTTAAAATCCCAAAAATGAACTAGCAGTACTAACTAAGGGTTAGTACTGTTAGTTCAAAATATCCCTTAAAGTTTTCACAAATCATTTTTCTTTTTATATTAAGCTGATTTGGTCCTTAATTATTAAAAACAGATTGTTAAATAACAAAATAGAATACTTATAAACAGGTTTTAGTCAAGAATAAGCACTAATAAGCAGTTCTACAGTAAATAAGAAAACAAGAAAAAGAGAAACTTACAACACCCTTGCTCAAAACAGGGCTAAACCAAGTATCTACAAGCTCTAGCTTGCATAAAACAAGCTAGTAGTGTCCATAAGCCCATCCAGAACTGGCTTATCATCCATAAAATAAGCTGTGGTGTATTTGAGAGTGATTTTCTTCTTGACTACTTAACTTTTTATATTTTCTTAATTAAATCAGCTTGTAAACAAACTGTGTTGAAATCTTTTTGAATACAAAACAACACAATTAAGAAACTTAACACTTGGAGTTGTAAATTAACTTAAAACCTTAAATTTGCATTAAAACTTGAGAGTGTTACAAAGCTGAAAATAAAAAGCTGTAAAATGACTTAAAATAAGCTGAATTATATTAAAAATTAAGCTAAACTTAAAAACTAACTAGTTAAAAAAAAGATGATGCCTCAAAGGCTTACAAAAAGCTCTATTTATAGCCGAAGTCTTTTTCTCTTGGACTTGCAGCTTGTGCTTCTTTAGTGAGAGCAAAAACCAAGTGTGCTTGTTGTGTGAGGTGATTCTAAAGCAAATCCCAGCCTTCAATTTCTTTTGTGCTTCTTTGGAGTCAATCACAGCCATTGAAAACACTTGGGAATGGAGAGGGATTGCCAACATGGCATTTATACAACTGGGGGGAAATAGTAGGGTGGTTGAAATGATTTTGGCTAGGGTGTCGAGTGGTTTTGCAGGGTAGAAGGTATGGGACGACATCCAAGTTGTAACTGGGTTTTGTTGGGGCGGGAAAGAAGGCTTTTGGGTAAGTAGGCAGTTTTGTCCCCTCAAGTTATATAACTTGAATGCAATCTTTGCCCGGTTTGCAATTTTGACCCTTGTCTTTTAATTCTTGCAATACAACTTGAGGTTTGGCAATTTTGGTCCCCCAAGTTGTATTTTCTTCATGTGGTTGACTTTAGACTTTGACTTGACTTGGTATTTTCCATCCCGTGCTTGGTTTGGTCGTCTTTGGCTTTCTTTTTGAATATCCGTTCCTGCACAATTCAAATGCAAAACATACAAATACAATGTATCTTTGGTACGTTTTTAGTCTTTTAAGTCCATTTTTAATGGAAAATGGTATGTGTAATTAAGCACATACCAAAATCCCCCATACTAAGGTATTGCCGTGTCCTCACGCAATGTTATGAAGTAAACACTCAAGAAATAAAGAATCTGAACCCCCTCGACTAATTACCTCGAAAAGTTATCAAAGAGTTTGTCAATGGGAACTTAATTGAATCTATAGCTTCGGCCAAGTTCTGTTTCACCTTATTTTTTATATGTACACTAACTTATCCCCTAATATTTCTGGATTTTCCGTTCTTTTATTTTCTTAACAACCTGTTTGACTTCCTTTATTTTTATCAACATTTGGGATCACTAGAATAAGAAGAGCCCATAGAATAATTACGGATGTCGGTCGGATAAATCATAGTCCGATTTTTACTAGATCCAACTTCCAAGCAATTAATCAAGATCACATTTGTCAGTATAAGTTAATTGTTAAGCACTCTATTACTTATGACTTAAATGTGTTGTTACTTCATTTCAACTCAACCATAGTTTAACTTATTTCCATAGTCGTGTTAATTCAAGATGATCATTGACTCAATAGCAACAACTTATTAGGACCTTGTAACTTGATTTTAAAGAACGAAAATTTAATTTAGAACTTTTTGCAACATCTTCATCATCATAATCATAAGTTCTTAAAGTTAGGAATGCGTTGCTTAGTTTGAACACCTACCTAGGCCTCGCTCCCTAGTAGGATATCACAACCAACGACTGGTGTTCTTAGTTTGAAAACCCACCCCGTTGCTAGCGTAGTGGGAAATCACATCAACACCTTCTTCCTAATATGGCTAAGGATAGGTGTCTTAGTTTGAACCCTCACCTAGACCTCGCTTCCTGGTGAGATATCACAACACACCAAATCCCTAGAAGTAAAGATGTCTTAGTTTGAACCCCCACCTCTGGCTACTAGCGGGTAGTGGGATATCATGACAATCTTTTACTTGTCATATACTCAATTGTATGCCTTCATTGGACTAATTTTCAATATGCATTTTTTGCATTTCTTATTTCATTCATGCTTCTTTGGCATTTTAACTTTTAAATTACTAAGAACAGAAAAAAAATAAAAACTCGCTTTTAAAGAATCAAGTTACAAATTTGAAGCTTTTTCTAAAAACATCGATTGACTTAGTTGGATTGAAATGTGACATAATGATTAGGTGGATTAGAAGCTAAAAGCTAATGGGAGAAAAAGCCACAAGTTACTCATATAAGCTTTAGAAGAATCTTGCTCAGCACATAAACTTATATTTAACTCTATCACTTCTTGTTCTTCACCTTATTAAAATTCGAAGCAATAGAATTCGTGAAAGCTTAGCCTACAAGTGGTAAGTTGAGGAACTAGCTAGGGCTCAACACGCCCGATCGAGTCAAAAATTATTCTCATTCTACCCATTAGGAGAGTCGAAACTGTGACAAAACACTTATTTTATTTTTGAAAATTTTTAAATTTTTTCATTTTTTTGGTATTTTTGCAAAAATTTGGTGGTAAAAACGGGATTACGTGATAACAACGGCTGCAGGCAAAAATCAAATCGAAGATCCCCCCCATACTAGAACTAAACATCGTCCTCGATGTTTTGAAAGGGGCACCTACGTAAATCTAAGGCCGTTTATTAAGTGTGCCAAAAGATAAAACGTTAGTCGATTAGATTTGGATACTGGATTCCCAAAATGAAGCTGAGGATGTGAAACTCTTGATAAAAATACAAGCACGAGAGTTCTTCACAATCCGGGCAATCCTGGACAATTAACAACACAAACACGAAACACGGGTAATGGAAGAGGCGAGCCTCCACACAACAAGAAAACACTTATTCATTTCTACAGATAAGCATGGGGTGCCTCCCACGAAGCGCTTGTTTAAGGTCGCTATGCTTGACCCGTCCCCGAATTCATTGGTCCTTGGGGAAAGTTTGGAGATCCGGGACAACCATTGGTGGTATGTCCTCCCCGAAGTAGTGCTTAATACGATGACCATTCACTTTGAAGTTTGGCCCGGACTTTTGGGATAACTCGACCGGGCCAATAAGGGAAAACTTGTTGATAGTGAACGTCCTGACCAGCGGGTTTTAAGCTTTCTGAGAAAAACTTAATCTAGAGTTAAAGAGGAGGACTCGTTCTACCGACGGTGAAACGCGGTATCTTGATTTAGAATCGGGATCCTCGTTTGTTTTATTCTTATAGAACAAAGAGTTCTTATAAGCTCATCACGAGCTCATTAAGTTCACTCAGTATGAACTTTCCTATGCTCCAGCGGTTTTAGATCAATGTTTGTATTATTAAGGCCCAATAGGCCTTGTTTCTAACTCAATTGCAGATGGCAGTGCCTTTCCGTAAACCACTTATATGAGTACTCCCAATGTTGGTTTTGTAAGCGGTGCGGAAAGCCCATAAAGCATCATCGAGCTTATCTGACCAAGAGGTACGGTTCTCTCCTATTGATCTCTCAAGAATTCTCTTCAAGCCCCGATTGGAAACCTCGACTTGTCCACTTGTTTGTGGATGGTATGCAGTGGAAAGTCGATGGGTAACTCCATATTTAAGCATTACCTTGGCAAATTGATCATTACAAAAATGAGTGCCTCGGTCACTGATAATTGCTCGGGGAGTTCCGAATCGGGCAAAAAGAGCTTTTAAAAATCTTACTACAACCCTAGCATCATTGGTGGGGAGTGCTTTCGCTTCAACCCATTTTAAAGGAAATCAACTGCAACTAGGATGAATTTGTTGCTTTGGATATGGAATGGCCCCATAAAGTAATGCCCTAGACCTCTAAAGATTTCACAGACTTGGATGGAATTTTGTGGCATTTCATCCCCCGTTGTGAAATTTTTGCTTGACGTTGGCATAGTTGAGTTTTTTAACCAACTCATGGGCATCTTTGTAGATGAGTGGGCCAAAGAATCCAGAATCGAAGACTTTCTTGCTGTGTAGTTAGCACCGTGAGGTCCACCGTGTGGACCATCCGTGGCAAGCCATGCGGATGTCATGGGCTCTTTGCCAAAAAACACAACGTCGAATAACTTGATCCGAGACGAATTTTAAACAAGAAAGGGATCTTCCCAGAAATAATGCTTCACGTCTTTGACGAATTTCTTTTCTGCTGGGATTTGACATCCCCTGATCATGAAATTTCCCCCGCTGGTATTTGCGATGTTAGTCAAACCATGGGTACTAGCATCAAGAACCACAATCAACTAAGAAGTTTCCAAGAGGAAACTTTTTCATTTATCTCCTTTGGATCGAGCTCATTCTCCATGAGGATTTCTCTCATCGTGATAGATGCTCAGGCCCTATGTATTTCTCACTCTTTCGGTGTCCAACTACATCAAGTCGAACTCTTGAAGGAGCAGAACCCATTGGAGCAATCTTGCCTAGAAATCTTTCTTAGCAAAGAGATACTTGAGGGCGGAATGATCCGTATACACAGTGCATTTGTTCATGACAAGGTAAGATCGGAATTTTTCGATGCGTCCACCACCTAACATTTCTTTCTCTGTTCGTTGGTGTAACGTGATTCCCGCACTCATTCATTGTTTTTACTTGCAAATTGTATAGCCTGAAATTTTCTCATGACGTTGCCCAAGAATGCAACCCAAGGAGAAATTCGCTTGCAGTCGCACTAAGTTCAAATGGTTCATCTCCAGTCTGGGCAATCAGGATTGAGCCTCGGTTAGTATCTTTTGAGAGTGTTAAATGCTTCAATGACACTCTTTGGAGAAATAAAACGGAGTCTCTTTTTCAAGCAAAGCTCAAGGGACGGCTATGTTTGAGAAATTCTGGATGAATCTTCTATAAAACCCCGGCAAGGGGGGGGGGGGTGGGGGGGGGGGGAGGGGAGGGGGTAGCCCAAGAAATACTACGAACAACCTTTTACAGTAGTCGGGTGAGGGAGTTTTGCGATAACGTCAATCTTAGCTCGATCGACCTCAATTCCCGATTTGGAGATTTTATGTCCAAGAACAATGCCTTCCTTAACCATGAAATGGCTTTTCTCCCAGTTTAGAGCTAAATTGGTGTCTTCACACCGCTTAAATCTTTCCAAATGGGTTAAGGCATTGGGATTGTGATGGTAGAGAGAAAGAACTCCAAAAATCGAAAATCATCCATAAACACTTCAGCGTTTTTTTCGATCATGTCGTGGAAGATAAGCCAACATACATCACTGAATGTGCCTGGTGCCATTGCAAGGCCAAAGGGCATGCGGCGGTAGGCAAAGGTTCCGTAGGGCAAGTAAATGTTGTCTTTTTCCAATCATTTGGGTCGATGGGTTTTGATAATAACCCGAGAAACCATCGAGAAAACATCGTATTCGTCTCCCGCACGCCCTCTCCGAGCCATTTGGTCCCTGAATGGTAGTGTAAAATCGGTCCTTTCCGGGTGCTTCATTCAACTTTTCGTAGTCAATGCATACCGCCATCCGTATCTCGTCGAGTTGGGATCAACTCATTTTGCTCATTCTCAACTACGTAAAACCACCTTTCTTGGTACCCCATGTACCGGGCTTACCCAGGGACTAGCCGAGATAGGGTAATTAATCCAGCGTCAAGAAGTTTTTCAACTTCTTTTTTTATGACATCGTGGAATTTTGGGTTTACCTGTCTCTGATGTTGGTAACCGCTGGTGTGTAGTCCTTTACCAGTTGAATTTGTGAGTACAAAATCCGGGTTAATACCCTTGATGTCGGAGAGTTGTTCCAAGCGATGCTTTCGCCTTGTGTGATTTGCAACACCTTTATGAGAGCGGCTTTTCTCCCGGACACTCCAAAATCTTTAGCAATGATGACTGGTAAACTTGTTGTCACCCACCAAAAATGCATATTCGAGTGGGAGGTAAGTCCTTGAGCTCAGACCTCGGGAGGTTCATCAATTGATGTTCATCGGTTTTGGCTTCCAACACACCTTAATTCTTTTCTAACCCCAGAAAAATAATTTTGCATGTTGGTAATGGGGTAGAATAAGGGCTCACTATTTAAGGATAGCTTCAAGAAGAATAATGACCTTCTCGGATCACATCGGCCATCAACTAATTCCTGACTTAGACGAAGTAACAGAAGTCAACCTCGTATTCTTCAAGAATAAATCACGTACCCTCGAATGAGTGAGGGTGGGAGAAGTGTATGCAACAATCTGTTCAAAGTAAGGAGTGGAATTTCCATTTGCAAATACTTTCTAGAAACCAAAACCTCTGAGAAATTCCTTACATACTCATATCAATAAAGTCCGCCCTGTTAACTGATTCCATTGGCATTGTAGGAGAAGATTTTCGTATCACCTACTTTTGAAAGTCACGGATTGGTCCCATCTTGTTGTCTTAAGTCATCTCTCACCGTGTACATCGATCAAGGCTCTTTGCCGATCCTAAAAATGGTCCTTCCTAAAATCAACGGGACCTCTAGGGCGGCATCATAGACACCCACCACAAAATTGGCCTGGAAAGTAGAAGGTTCCAACCTTCACAAAAACAACTTCGTCTATGCCGTGGAGTAGAGACGATCGTGTCGGCTAACTCAGTATCATCCTATTTTGGTCATCTTTGGAGATTAAGCTTTTCAAAGACGGAGAGTGGCATTAGATTGATGCTTGCACCGAGATCGGCCAGGGCCAAGCATTCATCCAACTCTGGGAAATCACACGGTATCAGAAATCGACCCGGGTCTCCTAATTTTTCGAGAAATGTCTTTAGGATGACTGCCGAGCAATTTTCATTAACCGGTGTTGTTGGTTAAATTCCAAAATCTTGTCTTTGTGTTCAAAATCTTTCTGAACATTGGTGGCAAACTTAGGCATTTGCAAAAGAGCAGCCGCGTAGCTCAGCTCGAAGTGAGATCTGAAAATTTTCCATAATTTCAAAGCTAAAGGGTCGTCCTTTTCGCGGATTTTCTCCTGTTTACCCTAGATGGATATGGTAAAGTCGTTTTGGTTCTAGGCATGACAACTGGTTCATCAACATTTTTTATTTTTTGTTGGACTATCGAAGGTTGGGACGACTTTGGTACTTCCGTAGGAATACCGTGTCCTTTGTTACCTCGGTTTTAACTTCCACCACCGGAGGTGGAATTTGAGGTCCATCATATGAAACACCGCTTCTGGTGGCGATTGCTTTCAATTCACCCTTCGGGTTAGCAATGGTGTTGCTAGGAAGAGAACCCAAACTTGAAGTAGAAGCTTGGTTGGAATTTACGATTTTGGTGAGCAAGTCGGTAGGTGGTCATTTGGTTTTGCATTTGTGCATACCGCATCAATTAGCCTTGACATAGCTCTTAAAATCAGTTTTTGACACACCAAGATCTTGATGAGCTGGAGCTTGGTAAGCAGGTGTTTGATTAAACTGGGGTGATACATTGGGGCTGTTGTTGAACCTGGGTCGTTGGATTTGACCCTGGTTGTAGCCATTTCCACGGTTTTGGTTTTGGTTCTGGTTCCAACGATTCTGATTGTTGGCTTGGTTGTTGTGTTGCATGGGAGGAAAACCGGGTGGTCTGATTTGGTTTGCCATTGGTGGCGGACGGTAACCGGAATTTCCTTGTTGAAATTTTGTTTGCGGCTGCTTGCGAGACATATTCTTGGATGTTTATCTCGTAATTGTTGCTACGTTAGCCGGACACTTACGCTATGAGTGGGCACCATCGCATAACATGGTGAACTACCTTACTAACCCTGGAATTAGTACGCTAGCTTTAAAAGTTAGTACCCGCAATTTAAAAGTTAGTACCGCTAGGCCAAAAAACCTCTTAAAGTTTTCAAAAGTCATTTTATTCAAGTTGATTTGATCCTAATTGTTAAAACAGATTATCAAATGACAACATAAGGTACTTATGAACAGATTTCAATCAGTGATAAGCACTTAAATAAGCTAAATTAATCTGACAGTATTAACTCAAAACTAACAGTTTTATTAAAATGAACTAACAGTACTAACTAAGAAAGTTGCACTAATCACTTTTAAACTACAAACTAATAGATAAGCACTAAACATTCTGAAAAACACAAATAAGGAAAACATAAGTAACAAATAGCACTAAGAAGCAGTTCTAAGCAATAAGAAAAGTAAGAACAAGAGAGACTTACAACACCCTTGCTCTCAAAAAACAGGGCAAACCCAAGAATCTACAAGCCTACTTGTATAAAAAAGCTAGTAGTGTCCATAAGCCCATCCAAACTGCTTATCCACCATAAAATAAGCTTGGGTGTATTTGAGAGTAATTTTATCTCTAACTACTTGACTTTTAAATATACTTAAATTGAAAAGCAGCTTATAAACAAGCTGTACTGAGAGCTTTTTGAATACAGAACAACCCAAATAAAGAAACTTAAAAAACACTTGAAATTGTAAATTGACTTTAAAAATCCAAATTTGCAATAAAACTTGAAGTGTTACAAAGCGAAAGTAAAAGCTGTAAATGACTAAAAATAAGCTAAGTAATATTAAAAATTAAAACTCTCATCTAACTATGGTTACAATGGCCCTAATTTAAACTAAAATGAATTAAAGGTCTTGGTTTCTTGGACTCTCTTCTCTTCTTTCTTCCTTGTGTTTTCTTTGTAAGAACAAAAACCAAGTGTGTTTGTTTGTGTGAGGTGAATTCTAAAACTAATCCCAGCCTCAATTTCTCTAAGGCTTCTTTGGAGTCAATCATAGCCATCGAAATACTTGAGAATGGTGAGGGGAATTGAGCAACATGGCAACTTATACAGCAGAGGGGGGGGGGGTTGATAAGGAGTGGTTGAAATGATTTTTAGGTGGTTGAATGTTTTGCAGGGAAGAAGATATGGGACGACATCCCTGTTTGGACCTGGGGTTTTTATTGGGCGGGAAATGGGTTAGTTTGGGAAGGTTGGCAGCTTTGGTCCCTCAAGTCTTTAATAAACGTTCGTGTAAAAACTTTGCCCGTTGCAATTCAACCCTTTCTTTTAACTCTTGTATACAATAGGTTTGGCAGTTTTAGTCCCTTAAGTTGTATTTTCTTCAATTGGTTGACTTTTGACTTTGTCAGGGTTGATTTTCTGACTTTGACTGACTTTGGCTTTGGTTTGACTTTGTCTTTTCCATCCCGTGCTTGGTTTGGCCGTTTTTGGCTTTCTTTTTGAATATCCGTTCCTGCACAATTCAAATGCAAAACATACAAATACAATGTATCTTTGGTACGTTTTTAGTCTTTTAAGTCCGTTTTTAATGGAAAATGGTATGTGTAATTAAGCACATACCAAAATCCCCCATACTAAGGTATTGCCGTGTCCTCACGCAATGTTATGAAGTAAACACTATAGAAAACCAAGAATCTCGATCCCCCTTGACTAATAACCTCGAAAAGTAACAAAGTGTTCGCCAAGGAGAACTTTAAAGAATCAATAGCTTCGAAAAGTCCCGTTTTCACCATTTTTTAATATGTACACTAACTATCCCTAATTTTTTTTGGATTTTTCTTTCTTTTTCTTTTCTTAACTACTTGTTTGACTATCTTTATTTTATCAACATTGGGATCATAGAATGAGAAGCGCCCATAGAATAATCTACGGATGTCCGAATGGATAAATTCATCGTCCCCGATTTTTCACTAGATCCAAACCAAGCAATTAAACAAGATCATTTGTCAATATAAGTCTAAATGTTGAGCACTCATACTTATGACTTGTGAACTTTTAACTCCCAACATGGATATATGATTTAAATGTGTGTACTCATTTCAACTCAACCATAGATCAACTTATTTTCATAGTCGTAATTCAAGATGAATCACGACTCAAAGCAACAACTTATTAGGACCTTGTAACTTGATTTTAAAGAACGAAAATTTTACTGTAAAACTTTTTGCAACATCTTTATCATCATAATCATAAGTTCTTAAAGCTAGGAATGCGTTGCTTAGTTTGAAAACCTACCTAGGCCTCGCTCCCTAGTAGGATATCACAACCGACGACCGGTGTTCTTAGTTTGAAAACCCACCCCGTTGCTAGCGTAGTGGGAAATCACATCAACACCTTCTTCCTAATATGGCTAAGGATGGGTGTCTTAGTTTGAACCCTCACCTAGACCTCGCTTCCTGGTGAGATATCACAACACACCAAATCCCTAGAAGTAAAGATGTCTTAGTTTGAACCCCCACCTCGTGGTTAGCGGAGTGGGATATCACGACACATCTTTTACTTGCTCCATATAATCAAATGTATGCTTCATTGGCATAATTTCAATTTTTGCATTCATATTTCATTCATGCTTCTTTGGCATTTTAACTTTCAAATTACTAAGAACAGAAAAACCTCGCTTTAAAGAATCAAGTTACAAATTTGAAGCTTTTTCTAAAAACATCGATTGACTTAGTTGAATTGAAATGAGCACGTATGATTAGGTGGATTAAAAGCTAATGGGAGAAAAAGCCACAAGTTACTCATATAAGCTTTAGAAGAATCTTGCTCAGCACATAAACTTATATTTAACTCTATCACTTCTTGTTCTTCACCTTATTAAAATTCGAAGCAATAGAATTCGTGAAAGCTTAGCCTACAATTGAGGAACTAGCTAGGGCTCAACACGCCCGATCGAGTCAAAAATTATTCTCATTCTACCCATTAGGAGAGTCGAAACTGTGACAAAACACTTATTTTATTTTTGAAAATTTTTAAATTTTTTCATTTTTTTGGTATTTTTGCAAAAAATTGGTGGTAAAAACGGGATTACATGATAACAACGGCTGCAGGCAGAATCAAATCGAAGATCCCCCCATACTAGAACTAAACATCGTCCTCGATGTTTTGAAAGGGGCACCTACGTAAATCTAAGGCCGTTTATTAAGTGTGCCAAAAGATAAAACGTTAGTCGATTAGATTTGGATACTGGATTCCCAAAATGAAGCTGAGGATGTGAAACTCTTGTGGATGAAAGACAAAACTGAGAGCACGAGAGTCTTCACAATCCGGGCAATCCTGGACAATTAACAACACAAACACGAAACACGGGTAATGGAAGAGGCGAGCCTCCACACAACAAGAAAACACTTATTCATTTCTACACAATACTACGATAAGCATGGGGTGCCTCCCACGAAGCGCTTGTTTAAGGTCGCTATGCTTGACCCGTCACCTGAATTTATTGGTTCATGGGGAATGTCTGGAGATCTGGGACTACCAATTGTGGTACGTCCCCTCCAAAGTAGTGCTTTAAACGATGACCATTCACTTTGAAATTTGGCCCGGAGTTTTGGGATAACTCGACAGTGCCATATGGAAAAACTTGGGTTACAGTGAATGGTCCATAATGACGTATAGTCCAACCTCGGGTCATGAACCCGACCCACGAATAGTACTTATACCCAAGCCCATGATGAATGGGCCATAGCGTTTTTGATCTTGGAGTCATGGATTCTCTTTGTTTTCTCTTTATAGATCAAAGAGTTCTCATAGGCATGATCACGAAGTTCATTAAGTTCATTGAGTTGAACTTTTCTGTGATCACCCGCGGTTTTGATATCAAAGTTTGTATGCTTAAGGGCCCAGTAAGCTTTGTGCTCGAGCCATCGAAGATGAACATCCCTTCCCGTAACACTAAATTATATGGAGTAGCACCATGGGTGTTTTGTAAGCTGTGGGGAAGCCCAAAGTGCGTCATTTAATTTTATCCGACCAATGAGGCTGATTATTCGCCCATGGTCCTTTCAAGAATTCGTTTCAAACCACGATTGGATACCTCAACTTGTCCACTTGTTTGTGGATGATACGCGGTGGAGAGACGATGAGTGACTCCGTATTTAAGCATGACCTTTGTAAATTGGTCATTTTAAAAATGGCTTCCGCGATCACTTATGATTGCACGAGGGGCACCGAATCTGGCGAATAGAGATTTAAGAAATTTGCAAACAACTCGGGCGTCATTGGTGGGGAGCGCTTTTGCTTCAACCTATTTTTGATAAAGTAATTCACCGCCATAAGTATAGATTGTTCCTCCTGAAAGATGGAAACGGCCCATAAAATCAATGCCCCACATGTGCAAAGATTTCGCAAACTTGGATAGAGTTTTGAGGCATCTCATCACGTTGCGAAATTTTGCCTTGACGTTGACAAATGTCACATTGGGTGACAAAGTCGTGGGCATCCTTGTAGATCGTGGGCCAATAAAAACCTGAATCGAAGATCTTTTTAGCGGTGTAATTGGCACCGTAGTGTCCCCCGTTGGGTCCACTGTGGAACGTTAAGAATGAAAAAAAAAACAAAAGCTTCTTGCCCCGAAACACAACGCCGAATCACTTGATCCTATCAAGATCTTGCAAAAAGGGGTCGTCCACTAAAGTATTGGTTTGACATCTTGAAAAAATTTCTTTTCTGTTGGACGTCATTCCTTTGATCACAAAAATTCCCCTCATGTAGTTTGCAAAATACGCAAACCATGGGGGCGTTTATCATACCACGAAAGGTAACCATCCCAAGTGTCTTGAGAGGAAATGTTTCCGTAATTTCTTTTCTCGAGCTCACTTTGATGGGGATTTTCAAGTCTAGAAAGGTGGTCGGCGGCGAGATTTTCTGCTCCTTTTTTATCACGGATAACGACATCAAATTCTTGGAGCAGCAAAATCCACTGGAGCAATCTTGCTTAGCATCCTGCTGTAAGCACGCAAGTAATTGCGGCCGAATGGTCCGTATACACTATGCTTTTGGACAAGACAAGATATGGCCGGAATTTCTCGAAAGCATACACTACGGCAAGTAATTCTTTTTCTGTTGTAGTGTAATGTGCTTGAGCCTCGGTCATAGTTTTGCTTGCATAGTGTATCGGCTGGAAGTGCTTGGTCTTACGTTGCCCTAGGACTGCCCCAACAGCAAAATCACTTGCATCCACACATGATTTCAAAGGGCAAGTCCCCAATCGGAGCAACTAGAATTGAGAGCCTGTGTTAACTTCATCTTGGGATATCAAATGCTTCAATGCATTCCTTCGAGAAGATAAATGGAGTTTCTTTTTCAAGGAGGTGGGTCATAGGCCGGGCGATTTTAGAAAAATCCTGAATAAATCGTCGGTAGAATCCGGCGAGACCGAGAAAACTACGAATACCCTTCACGGTAGTGGGATGAGGCAATTTTGCAATGACATCAACTTTTGATTTATCAACCTCGATCCCGGATTTAGAAATCTTATGGCCAAGGACTATTCCTTTATTGACCATAAAGTGGGCATTTCCCATGTTAGCACAAGATTGTGTCTTCACACCTTGAGCATTTTTGTCTAAATGGAAATGCAAGAGATAAAGAATCACCGAAAACCGAGAAGTCATCCATGGTTTTCTCAATCATATCGTGAAAGATTGCAACCATACACCTTTGGAACGTGCCCGGTGCATTGCATAACCCAAAAGGCATGCGACGATAGGCAAAGTCCCATAAGAGGCAGTGAAGGTTTCTTCTCTTGACAGTGGGTCAATTGGGATCTGAAAGTAGCCAGAGAATCCGTCCAAAAAGCAATAGTACTCATTTCCGGCTAATCTTTCAAGCATCTGATCCATGAATGGTAAAGGGAAATGGTCTTTACGAGTTGCATCATTGAGTTTTCGGTAATCGATGCAAACTCGCCATCCCGTAACCAACCTAGTGGGTATTAACTTATTTTCTTCACTTTTTAGCCACGGTTATGCCTCCTTTATTAGGGACACAATGAACCGGGCCACCCAGGACCTGTTAGAGATTGGGGCAAATTAACCCGGCTTCAGAAGTTTGATAACTTCTTGCTTAAATAACCTCATGGATTTTGGGGGAACTCTTCTTGATGTTGAACTCGGCGTGCATTTCCTCCATCAGAATCTTATGGGTTCAAAACGTGTGAATTATCCCTTAATATCAGAATCTTTCCAAGCTATGGCATGTTTGTGTGACTTAGAACTTTGCTCAGGGCAGTTTTTATCCTCAAACACAATTACTTTTTTCTATATGAAAAGATGAACATTTAGAAAAAACAACATATTTTTAATCTTTACCTAATTAATACGATGTATTATTTTGAGTCAATGTTGTTAAACCGAAGTTTTAAAGATACATATATGTTCAACTGAATAAGCATATAAACAAACAACAATGAAAAGCAAGAAAAGCAAGAAACGCAAGTCTACCATGAAACTACCACTACATTTTAAAAAAGTGTAGTAAAAAAAGCAACTGCTACAACAAAACATAAAGAAATTCATCGATCTCTTCCATTAGAAAATCACTTCCTCCGAATGGAGTGAAAGATGGAGAGCGAGAATCGATCATAAGGTCCGACGTAGAAGTGGGATTGCCACTTTCAGAAATTTCAAGTACTTCTTGAACATATTCTTCACAAGCAATGTCAATAACATCGACTCGGTTAACCGATTCAATGATATTGTAGGAGAAAGTCTTAGTATCACCAACTTTGAAGGTCACGGATTGGTCATCGTGCCTAAGGGTCATTTGTTCACCGTGAACATCGATCAAGGCACGTGCCGTCCTCAAGAAAGGTCTTCCTAAGATTAGGGGAACCCGAGGATCGGCAACGTAATCAACGACCACAAAATCGGCAGGAAAGAAGAACGTTCCAACTTTCACGAAAACATCCTCGGCGATGCCGGTGGGAGTAGAAATCGTTCGGTCGGCAAGTTCAAGTATCATTCGGGTTTTGGTCAAAGCTGGGAGACTTAGTTCTTTCCAAATGGAGAGAGGCATTAGGTTGATGCTTGCACCGAGATCGGCCAAGGCTAAGCATTCATTCATCTCCGGAAAATCACACGGTATAAGAAATCTGCCGGGGTCTCCAAGTTTCTCGGGAAACTTTTTTAGGATAACCGCCGAGCAATTCTCGTTTACCGGTGTCTTTGTCAACTCAATCATCTTATCCTTGTCATTGAGGAGCTTTCTAAACATTGGTGCAAATTTGGGCATGTGTAGGAGAGCGTCCGCGAAACTTAGCTCGAAATGGAGATTCCGAAAAATCTCCATAAATTTTGAAGCTAGAAGATTGTCTTTTTCACGGAGCTTTTCTTTGTTGGCCCTTGAAGGATAAGGCAAGGTTGGTTTAGTCTTTGAAGCAACAACGGGCTCACCAATTTGGTCATTAGTTTGGACCACTGGAGGTTGGATGTTTTCGGTGCTTGGTTGCACCGTATCCTTTGTCACCTCGGGTTCATTTTCCTTCTCTTTAGGAGGAGAAGAAATTTGAGGTCCATTATAGGAAACACCGCTTCGGGTAGTGATTGCTTTCACATCACCTTTCGGGTTAGCAATGGTGTTGCTTGGAAGAGAACCCGAACCCGAAGTAGAAGCGGTATTACTATTTACGAATTTGGTGATCAGGTCCGTTATATTTGCCATTTGATTTTGCATATTTTGCATAACCGCGTCATTAGCTTTGACGTAGTTATCAAAATCGGGCTTAGACACACCTGGTGCTGGTGGAACTGGAGCTTGGTAAGCTGGAGCTTGAGCTTGAAAAGTCGGGGGTTGATTAATCTGGGGTTGGTAAACTTGTCCTTGATTGAAATTATTACCCCGATTTTGGTTAAAATTGTTCCCCCGATTTTGGTTGAAATTGATCCCCCGATTTTGGTTGTTTTGATGGTTTTGCATAGGAGGAAAACCGGGAGGTCGAATTTGGTTAGCAACCATCTGAGGTCGGTAACTGGCATTCCCTTGGTTGTAGTTAACTGCGGCGGCTTGTGACACGTATTCTTGGATATTGTCACGATAAATGTTGCCATCGGTGGCTGGACAATTTTGGTAAGAATGACCACCCCCGCAAGTTACACAACTTTGCTCGACCGCTTTTACGGGCGCGGGAGTTTGGTGAGCGGGAGCTTGGGATTGATTCTTCTTATCAAGGAGCAATGCTTTGACCATATCTTTGAGTTCGGAGACATCGGGAGAGATTCCGGAGGTGGAAGTGCTTGCACTCACTTTAGCAACAACGGGTTTGCTTCGTGAATTGCGAACTTTGGATTTGCTCTCGATGATTTTTAGACATTCTCGGGGATTTATTCCCAAAGTAACCACCCCGACGAAGTCAATGAATCTGATCATTTGTGTTCAAGGCATTATAGAATGTATCACGAGTTGATCAATTCTGAAAACCCATGATGCGGCATACCCTAAGAAGATACATTGAATCGCCCCATGCTATCATAAAAACTCTTCTCCAAATCTTTGCTGAATCTCGGCTTTCATTTCTAAGATATGTTTGTTTAGAGGGGGGAAGAAATTGTTAATGATTTTCGAAACACAGATCATCCCATGTAAGAACGATTGAGGGGGTTTCTTGTCAAAGCTAATCCAGGCTGCCCCCTCGAGGTAAAATAGGAAAAGGCATAGCTATAACCGACTTACTCGGGACATTCGAACTTCATCGTAGAAGTGACTTGTTGAAATATCGAAGTGACAATGGGTCTTCTTTATCATGTCCAAAAATTGCTTGTTTTTTGAACAAGTTAAGAGACCATGGCTTGATCTCAAAATTGTTTGCGTGATCTCGGGAACAACGAATGCAATCCTCGTAACCCTCGGTGGTGCTTCGAGCAATTGAGCCCAAGTACGATTAACTTCCATCGAAACTATAGGATATTTGGTTTCTCAAGATTTGGTGATTCAATAGAAGTTTTCGGACTTGTTGTTGTCGACGTTACGGGCTTGAACGATGCGCATTCACAAAATAGAATTATAAAAGTGAAAATTTAACTTTTTTTTTTGAGATTTACCTCAATGATTTAACGGACAATGAATAAGGACAACTTCAACCAAATGATCTACTTACTTCACGGTAACTCACAAAAAGATAAACGCACAGGTGAGCGGAGGAGTAGGAATAGCGCGAAGCTTATTTCTCCTTTCGGGTCGTAGTTCCTTGGAACAACCCTCCTTATACCCACTTTATAGCTTGTTTAACTTTTGCAAAGTGAGTCGTACGTCAAAATAGACACAAATGCAAGTTTTTGAATCTTATGTTCGGTCGGTGAACCAACAAGTTCACCGGAATTATTATGATAATACCACAATTTGAAATATTTTTGAATCTTTTGTTCGAGTTGGGAACCAACAAGTTCACCGGAAGTTATTATGATAATACCTCAATTGAGAATATTATATTTTGGTATTTTTACCAATTCGTGAATTTTATTTCTTTTTATGGACAATGTTTTTATATTTTTGGTTTTTTTTTGGTTTGTTTTTATATGATAATTATACTAGTAAAAGAAAATGAAAAATATTTTTGTACTTTTTATATTGTTATAGAAGAAATTATTCACAGATTCAAAAACAATTTGTCAAACGTAACGATGTTCTTTTTCACAGCCTCCCCGGCAACGGCGCCAAAACTTGGCTCGCCTCTTCTCACCCCTTATTATATACCAATAAACATAAACATATATAAATATACAACAAGGATCAGAATCCGCGAGACCAATTAAACCGGAAGCAGTATAGAGTGTTTATGGGTCGTTATGTCCCAACGAGGCTTGAATGGAAAATCGAAAGACGAATTGATAATCGAAGTTTGAATATGACAAGGATTTGGATATGATTGGGCACTAATCCTAATAGGCAAAAGCACTCAAAAATAAGCAAGGAAAATAAGCTAGAACAAGCATAAAAGCTAGAAATAGTTAAAACACTTAAAACTTTTACTCTAAGACAGAAATAAGCTCAAATAAACTTAAGACAAATCAAATAAGCTAAGCTAACTCTAAATAAGCAAATTCAAAAAGCAATTAAGCTAAATTAAGCAAGGAAACTCAGCAGTACTAGCAACAGCACTAACAGTATTAACTGTCAGTACTAACATTAGTACTGCTAGCTTAAAGTTAGTACTGCTAGCTTTAACAAAACTCAATGAAACAAGAAATAAGCAAATAAGCTAAATCAGATATTTAACTAACCCTAATAAGCACTAAGGCATAAGTATAAGCAACTAGATTAAACTAAAATGGCAAATAAGCTAAAAAGCTACGAACTGATAAACTATTGAACTTACTTTGAAAAGGCAGACAAACTTAGAATAAGCTCTACTAAAGATAATAAATGAAAATGAGCTTAATCTACTCTAAAAAGCTAAGCAAATCTTAAATAAGCAGAAACAATAAGCTGATAAGCTAAAATGAACTAACAGTTCTAACAGTACTAACTACCAGTACTAACTTAAAGTTAGTACTGCTGGCTTTAAAATCCAAAAAATTGAACTAGCAGTACTAACTATGGGTTAGTACTGCTGGTTCCAAACAGCCCTTAAAGTTTTCGAAAATCATTTTTTTTCTTTTTATACTAAGCTGATTTGATCCTAATTTATTAAAAACAGATTATCAAATAACAAAATAAGGCATTTATAAGCAAGAATAAGCACTTAAATAAACTGAATTAGTCTAACAGTGTTAACTCAAAACTAACAGTTTTATTAAATGAACTAACAGTACTAACTAAGAAAGTGACACAAACTATTTTCAAACTAACAATTAAGCAAAACAAGCACTAGACATTATGATAGGCATGTGTGGTAAGGTGTGCCATTAAAGAGTTCTGGTGTTGCCATAATGAAGCATGGCATGAAATTTGACCAAGCTTGAAGCTTATCTTATTTTTCATGTACATATTTGTATAGATGCATGATTTTCGGTTGGAACAAAGATATACATGATATATTAATGTAATTTTGTGTATTGGGTAAAAAAGTGGGTATTGTTGTGAAGCGTAGAAAGTTTTTGTGGTTCCCGGAGTGCCTAAACGCAATTTAAAAAAAATCGCGAAACGTAATACACTTTACGTAGCAAACAAAAATAAAATATAAAAGTAAATTAATACTTTTGAAAAATAATATAATGATGGCATACAAAAACTTCAATTCGATTGTGTCACGTTTACGTTTGGTTGTTGATTATTAGTATTCAACCGATTTTAACTTAACACATAAAATTAAAAGCGAACGCGCGAGAAAAGAAAAAAATACATTAGTGAAAAATGACAAAATAAATGATGTCATAAAATGACCCTAAAATACGGAAAGAACAAGCTTGGCCACTATAGGTGGATGTTTTCGTTCGGTGCTAGATGCACCGTACTTTTGTCACCTCGGGTACATTTTCCTTCTCTTTAGGGGGAGACGAAATTTGAGTCCATTATAGGAAACACCCGCTTCGGGTAGTGATTGCTTTCCACATCACCTTTCGGGTTTAGCAAACGGTGATAGCTGGAAGAGAACCCGAACCCCGAAGTAGAAGTCGGTAATAACTATTATGAATTTGGTGGATCAGGTCCGTTAGTATTTGCCATTGATTTTGCATATTTTGCATAACGCGTCATTAGCTTTTGACGTATTTATCAAATCGGCTTAGACACACCCGTTTCTAGGTGAAACCTGAGCTAGTAAGCTGAGCTTGAGCAATTGAAAAGTCGGGTTTGATTAATCCTGGGGTTGAAACTTGTCCTATGATTGAAAATTATTACCCCTATTTTGGTAAAAATGTTCCCCCTATTTTTGGTGAAATTGATGACACCGATTTGGTTGTTGATGGTTTTGCATGGAGGAAAACTGGATTTCAATTTGGTTAGCAGAACATCTGAGGTCGGTAAACTGCATTCCTTTGATGAAGTTAATTGCTGGCGGCTTGTGACACGTAATCTTGGATATTGCACATACATGTTTGCAATTCGGTGTCTGGACAATTTGGTAAGAATTGACCACCGCCCGCAAGTTTACCAACTTTTGCTCGACTGCTTTTACAGAAGCGGGAGCAGAGTTTGGTTTTTCTTATCGAGAATTAATGCTCTACAAATCCCATATCTTTCAACTCTCAACATCGATGGAAACTGCTGGGTGGAAGAAGTTCTTACTCACTTTAGGAACAATGGCCTTGCTTCGTGATTGACGAACTTTGTGACTAGCTCTCAATGATTTTTAGGCATTCTCGAGGCATTTTATCTAAGGAAGTTACCAACCTCCGAGCGGAGTTCAATGGAATCTGATCATTCGAATTTAGGCATTTATAGAAGTATCGAGTTTTTTGAATGCAATTTCTGAAAACCCATGATGCGGGCGCCTAAGAAGATCATTGAATCAGTCCCATGCTTCGTAAAAGGTTTCATCAAATCGTTGCTGAAATCTCGTGATTTCATTTCTAAGATTCTGTCGTTTTAGGAAGGGGGAAAGAATTTGTTAATGAATTTCGACACAAATCATCCCATGTTAAGAATCGATTGAGGGTTTCTTGTCACCAAATCCGGCTGCCCTCTCGAGGAAAATGGGAAAAGCATAACTTAACCGACGTACTCTGGACTTTCGTTAAACTTTATCGTAGAAGTGATCATGTTGAAAAATCGGGAAGTGTGAGCATGTGGGTCTTCTTTATCGTTTCCAAAAAATTGCTTGTTTTGACAAGATTAAGTAGACCATGCTTGATCTCAAAGTTGTTCGCTAGTAATTTCGGAACAACATCGCATCTCTGTAACCCTCGGTGGGTGCTTCGAGTAATTGCGCCATAGTACGATTATCAGCCATCGTAACTAAGGGAAGGATTTGGTAGTTCCTCAAGATTTGGGATTCAACAGAAGTGTCGGACTTGTTGGTTGTCGACGTTTACGGACTTGAGAACGAGTGCACATGCACAAAATCAAAATTTAAAAAGAAAATTTTACACTAATTTTTTTTTGTTTTTATGTTTTTTTAATGATTTATTCACATTGTATTTTACGGATAATGAGATAAGACAACTTCAACCAAATAATCTACTTACTTCACTGTAACTCTTCAAAAGATATAACAGCACAGTAAAGCGGAGGAGTAGGAATAGCGCGAAGCTTATTTCTCCATTCGTCGTAATTTCCTCGGAACAACCCTCATTATACCCACTTTTTAGTTTGTTTAAACTTTTCAAGGTGAGCCGTACTTCGTGAAATGACACAAATGACAGTTTTTTGAATCTTTTGTTCGAGTTGGGAACCAACAAGTAAACACGGAAGCTATTATGATAATACCTTAATTGAGAATATTATATTTTGGTATTTTTACCAATTTGTGAAATTTTATTTCTTTTTTTCTATGGACAATGTTAGTTAATATTTATGGTTTTTTTTATATGATATATGAGACATTAAAAAGAATATAAAAAATATTTATTTGACTTTTTTAAAATTTTTATAGAAGAAAATATTCCACCAGAGTTCAAACACAAATTGTCAAACTCAACGATAGATCGTTTTCCACATGCCATCCCCGGCACGGACCAAAAATTGACATCGCGCAAACTTACTCCTTTAAAAATAGATAAATGTAAACACATATAAATATATATCAAGGAACAACATCCGCGAAATCAATGAATCCGGAAGCAGTATAAAGTGTTCCCGAGTCGTTTTATCCCAACGAGGCTTGAATGGAAAATCAAATTACGGATTGATGATTGATGACTGAATGACAAAGATTTGGATAATATTGGGCACTAAACCTAATAGGTCAATGCACTCAAAAATTAGATCATGAAAATAAGCTAGAGCAGCTTAAAGGCTAAGGAATGGCACAAAACACTTAAAACTTTTACTCTAAGACAGAAATAAGCTCAAATAAACTTAAGAGAAATCAAATAAGCAAACTAACTCTAAATAATCAGAATTCAAAAAGCATTTTAAGCTCAAATGTAAGCAAGGAAACTCAGCAGTACTAACAACAGTACTAACAGTATTTAACTAACCATACTAACTTTGAGTTAGTACTGCTAGCTTTAAGTTAGTACTGCTAGCTTTAAGTTAGTACTGCTAGCTCACTAAAACACAATGAAACGAAAATAAGCAAATAAACCCAAAGCAGATGTTAACCTAACCCCCTAATTGCACATTCAGGAGGTAAGAAATAAGCAACTAGATGAAATTTAACAAAATTAAAAGCCCCAAATTTTATCTAATGGTTAAAGCTTAATTAAACTAATTAAAACTAAACCTAACTAATAATTAAACTAAAACTAACAAGGACTAACAATGGACTAACGACAGGGACTATTTGTGACAAAAGACCAAAATAAATTCTTTTTTTCCTACCCTGAACCCAAATCCCGATTTTAGTCCAAGTCCCCAAAAAGGGCTGATTTTAAAAAGTCGTTTTTAGCCAAAACGCAAAACACGAAAGTTGTTCATGACATGTTTTTAAGCAACTTTAACAAAGGCACCTTATAAAAATAAGCACTCAATAAGCCAAAAAAGGGCTTAATAGCTGCTGTTGCAGAAAGTGTGCATTTGTTTTGGTTTTTGGTATTTTGGACACTACAAACTCAAAATAAGCTAAAATCACCAATAAGCCAAACTGAAAAGTGGGCTTTTGGAAATAAGCTCATTAATGAGTCCTTATTAAGCCCACCTATTCACTTTTTTAAATAAGCCACTGAAATAAGCACAATAAGCACAAATCACTACACTACTATTTTTTGGATTTTAATGAAAATAAGCACTTTTAGACCTAAAATAAGCTACTGAAATAAGCTCAAAACTTTAAACAAACCTCAAACAGATTTAGTTCACCCTCCAATGAGCTTATGCTCAAAAAATCATAACCTAAAACCTAATCTAACTATCCTAAAAGTGAGATCAAAAATTGGTGAACTACCGGTACTAACTAAAAGTTAGTACCGCTAGCTTTAAAAGTTAGTACCGCTAGTTCTAAGTTAGTACCGCTAGTTCTAAAAACCTCTTAAAGTTTTCAAAAGTCATTTTATTTCAAGCTGATTGGATTCTAATTTGTTAAAAACAGATTATCAAATGACAAAATAAGGTACTTATGAACAGATTTCAATCAGTGATAAGCACTTAAATAAGCTAAATTAATCTAACAGTATTAACTACACATGCTACCAGTACTAACTAGGAAAGTTGTACAAATCATTTTTGAACTGAAATCTAAGCAGGATAAGCCAAGCTTAGTGAGAGTCCATAAGCCCATCCAGAACTGGCTTATCATCCATAACATAAGCTGTGGTATATTTGAGAGTGATTTTTGTAATTTTCTCTTAACTACTTAACTTTTTAAACTTACTTAATTAAAGCAGCTTATAACCAAGCTGTGTTGAGAGCTTTTTGAAACACAAATACAACACAATGAAGAAACTTAACACTTGAAATGGTAAATTGACTTAAAAACTCAAAACTTGCTTAAACTTGAAAATGTTACAATGCTGAAGTAAAAGCTGTTAAATGACTTAAAAAACTAAATTATTTAAAATCTACTGATTACTATAAACTAAAAACTAGATAGCTCAAAGGCTTACAAAAAGCTCTATTTATAGCCAAAGTCTCCCCCTCAGTTCCCCTGGATTGCAGCTTGTGCTACTTTGGGAGATGATAAACCAAGTGTGCTAGTTGTGTGAGGTGATCTAAAGCAAATCCCAGCCTTTGATTTCTTTTGAGCTTCTTTGGAGACAATCTCAGCCATTGAAAATGCTTTGGGAAAGGAGAGGGATTGCCAACATGGACTTTTAAAGGCTGGGGGGTAGTAGTAGGGTGTTGAGTGATTTTTGCAGAGAAGTATGGGAGCAAAAAACAGGGTGTGGCTGGTTTTTGGTATTGGAGGAAAGATGGGAAAGGGTTTATACAAGTTGGGTTATGACAGAGAGAGTGAAGATATTAAGGGTATGTGTGTTGAGTGAAAAGAAAGGCCCCTCCACATCACACTTCTTTTCATTCTCTATTCCCTTTTCTTACTTTATATTTGAAGTTTCCCAACTTGCATTTCAGCCCCCGTGGTGTATATGATAATATTATAAATTAGGGGCTTTGGCATTTTTGACCCTTCTAAGTTATATTTTTCCTTGCTTTCTTCTTTCGGTAGTAGGACTTTTACTTTCGTTTGGCTTCGTCTTCAACAACACTTTTCCATCCCGTGTATGTTTTGTTGTTTTTGATTGGTTTTCGTCTTTTTGTGAGATATCGTTCCGCACAGCATAATTTACGCAAAACAAGCATATATTTGGCATTTTGAGTCCGTTTTTGGTTATTTAGCTCGTTTTTAGAGGTAAAAGATATGTGTAATTAAGCACATATCAGATAGCATCATTCCATCTTCTATTCTTATTATTTTAAAAATGAAATTATTCATATTTTTATATATAAAATACATTTTATAAGTTTATTTGACACCATAGGGCCAGTTTATGAAATTTGAAAACACATTTTTCCATTGTTTACACAAACAATTTATACAACAAAATTAGTACAATTCACGCAACGACAATTGTCCAACACACAAATTTGTTATTGCAATTCCACAGTTTTAAAATCACCAATCCACAAAATGTCATTTAATACAATTCGGTCAACGGTCACAACAAGTATAGAAAATAATACCCATTCATGGACTATGCAAGCAAGTGTCATACACGTGCGAAAGATCCACCAACCAGAATCATTCCACACTCGGGGTTAAGTCAATCTAGTAACAGGATCACTCAAAACATCAACATCCACAATCACACAGAACTCATAATCAAGGATAATCATAATTCTCATAACCATAATAATAACAATGCTGGGGGTAGTGCACGTACAACTAAAAATACCCCAAAAGTTAAAATCTCCGGTTCTAAGACCGATACATCCCATTATGATGATTCTAAGTTTCTAACATAGGAATCCTAACATATCCGAATAGCTGCAGTGTTTTCAAAAACAAAATACACCCGGCAGCATAACCTCACTAACTGGCACTAGTAGTTTAGTGACTATACAAATGGTCATAATCTAATCCAAAAATAAAAATAAACTACTAATAGGACTACCGAGGTCCTGGTGGTCTCCTCTACAGATCAGCGAGTTCCCTATCCATACCCAAATTGCACTACATCAATGTGCTCTCCCGGCTGCTCATCTCAGAAACCGTAGTCTGTAGTTGCTGAATCTGCGAATCTCTCTGCTACACCGCTGCCTGCAAAGCCTGCACTTGCTGGGTTAATCCAGTAATCACCTCATCTCTCTGGGTCGCAATCTGCTGACCTGCATCTACTTGGTGCAACCCTGCTCTTATCTATCTGCGGACATAAACCTTTTTGTAGGATGCCATAACCTGCACCTGTCCCTCAACAGCAGAAATCCCGGGGACAATCTCCCCGATAGTAATACCAGCTGCTACCTCATCGTCACTCACCTAAATCACCTTCTTTACAAGCTGTATGTGTCCGTACTCTAGGTTACCCAAGCGGGTACTCAAATCCTCGATCATTGATGGAGGTACAAGAAGTCCAGGTGCTGGGAGAGGGAAAGATTATCCCTCAGCATCATTGGATGGCCCACCTACCTCGTAGACGCTCGACGCGGGCACCGCTGGCATCAGAGGTGGTGTGATGGGAGCCATCATCCACTCCTCATTCACCTCCCAAACCACCTCCTTGTCGAATCCCTCGGAGTCATCATCCCCAAAATCATCATCGCCAAACAGCATGGCTATATCCTCATCCATGTCAACCACTGGAGCGATCACCTGCTCCTCTGCCTCGACAATTGGCTCAGCAATCTCGTCAACTAATGGGCCAACCATCGGCTCATCCGCCACAACTTCAAGCTCTCCAAGTAATGGGACATCTGCCTCGATTCACCCGTTTTTGTTGTTCGGGTTACCAACATACCCTGGTAGTGGTCGCGGCGCGAAGAAATCATATAGCTGGATGCGGCTCGGCTCATCCATAGAACGTCGAACACACGGTCCGGTGACATAGTTCGCCCCGTGATACTACGAAAGGAAAAGAAATACTTATATTAGTAACCATCATACATATTTTTAATCATATGTAAAATTATACTCATCACAGATTAGGATGGTTACATGATATTGCATTAAATGCATAAAGAAATTAAATTTTTCGCGAGATGCGAATATCTAGTTATATATATATATATATATATCATAGAATAGATGCCGTATATATATATATATATATATATATATATATATATATATATATATATATATATTTATATAATCATTACTTATACCAAGTGTATCCCACTTGTCACGCACATAATACACAATCAAAACATCACATAAGGCTTCTAAGGATCGGGAACAACACGCCCCGCGAATATCAGGCAACGATGAAAGACTCGTGAAATTTTCCAAAAATAGTTGTAGTCCAAGTTTTGTAAAACGACTTATTTCACTACAACTCGTGCTCTGGTACCACTCTGTAAACCCCTCAAAATACGATACGCAACGGAATACAACATTTGGGGTGCTACTTCATAATACATACACACGAGTCCCAATAAACGTTCAGAGATACGTTTATAAAACAAAATTTATTTCATTTATTAGAAAGATTAGAGTTATATAGGTCCAAATACCAGCAAAGAATTTTAATTCTAAAAGTCACAACACGACTTAATTTCTAAAAACATTGTCTTAATTTATGACACTACTTCACTTAGACACCGTCCTTGATATCCGCGTTCAGTCCCATCCAAGCCATCAACAACACCTAACCTGAGATACATGCTTAAAAATGTCAAAGCATAAACGTTGAGTGATATTAAATAGAGTTTACAAATTAACAATTAGAAACGCATTTTTGGTTTCAACAAAAACACATAATATACATTGCTATTACGGAAAGAGTTTCATAATGATTTCCAAACTAAATAAGCCCGTGCATGAAATTAACACATTCATCCCGTAGGACGAAATAATGTCCGAGAAGTATGCCACTTCCCTTAATACTAATCACAAAATATCCGTTACAGGGTGAAAACCAACTGATTCAAACCCCAGACAGGGTTGTCAAACCCAATAGATCTATTTAATGCATTAGCGTTTACCTACAACTAGGCAACTAACGGTCACACAGTAGAAGGCATATACTCAATAGTAATGAAATCATATCACGTATCAAAACATATTGCGTTCTCATTTTCATAAAACAACAAGTATCCCCCTCGCGGGTTAAAAACATTTAAAATAGTTCAAAAGTGAGGCTATGAACTCATCTTGATCGAAGCCAAAGATACATAACCCGAAAACAAAATCACACAAATACTCGGAAACGAGCTCAACCACGACCTATAACATATGTCGCCTCCGATTACGTTACAATAAAGTACGATTCGAATAGTACGTGCGCGCACTATTGCAAATTTTTTGTCATATCATACGCATGTGATGTGAAATTCCACTTCCGCGTCCTTGATCCTAAACTCATGTAGTTTTTGTACTCGATCATTCTTTTTGTCACTTTATTTTTATCGTCTCTTAAATGAAAACTTTCTATTTTTAGAAAGTACTATTCTCTGACAGTTGTTGTTTTAGTAAGTCTTCGGCTTCTAATTATACTTAATCATAATTATTTTTTTATTAATCGGCACATTCGATGCTCAATTTGGTTATCGTTTACTCGTATCGGTGTTATATCAGAGTATTTTAAAAGTTTCTATTTTTAGAATCTTCTTTGTTTACAACAATCGTTAAGTTCAAAATATTATACTTGTAATGATATTAGCGTTTATTATTTTTATAACATCCGACAAGTCTAGCATCAACCTGTTGACTTTCAAAAGTCAACGTTGGACTTTAATTGACTTTGGCTTTATGTATACATATATTACTACATCTGACCCGCTCAATACAACTCGTTATATCACATTTTCATGACTCGGACTCTAAAGAGATTTTATGCAAAACGATATTCCGGACAACTTTTTAGTTTTAGCCGAGACCCGAAACTTGACAGTTTATAACCAAAATGCCCCTGCAAGTTTCTGCAGGAACTATGCCATTTAAAAGAAAATACAGAATTTAACCTTGGGTTTGACCCGTTTTTACTCGATTTTAAAACTAACAAGCCTTGCGGCAAAGTAAAACGTCATTACGAGCAACTTTCGTGTTTCACCAGAAGTCCGAAACGGACTCGAAAGTGCTCAAAACGGGTGTTTAAATTTCTGTCAGCAACTAGTAATTTTCCAAAATGCTGAATTTTCCACTTAAAATGTACATCTCGTTTTCGCTCTAGTTTATTCGTTATTAGGAGTTAGAAGCTCCATTTTATGTCAAAAAGACCGTCTAATAAAGCTTTATCATATTTTCGATCAAAATCAGATTTCACAAATATCTTAGACCCTTGTTTTCCGTTTTGCCAAAGTTTTTGCCAAAAGTTACCGTTACAAAAAGTGCGCCTAAAATATCTTTTTTTGACCCAAAAACTCATTCACGGCACATCTAAAATGGCCTATAATACACATTTAACTTGCTCAATCAATTTATAACAAAGACTAACTAGACGACGCAAGATCTTATGGATTTCATCACATGCAACGAATATAATCAAATCAAATGAACGAAACAAACGAAACAAATATAAAAGAAGATGCTCACAAGGCTATTGTAGCAAGATAAGTCTCGATAGAAAACACACTTGTTCCTTGTTACTTTTTGGCCGTGACCTCGAACCCAAATCCAAACCAAAACCGAAACCAAATCAATTCTAACTAAACCAAATCAACCTAAACTTGTCTTGATTAATATTCAAACAATCAAACAAACCTTTGTGTGTCTTCCCTTGGTTCGAACCCTCAACCGAACCCAAAACCCTCTCCAAATATTTTTATCAACCAAAAATTCCATAATCTCTTATAATATTCTTACCCACTAATCCAAATCTTTCTTCTACCAACACTTCCTTATTTTTATTTCAGAATTCAACAAAAATTTCAAACATGCAAGACTCCATGATGTGCCTTTTTCTTCACATTTGATGCTCACTAGAACATTTTAGAGAGATTTGGGGCTATGAATTTAGAGAATCCAAATACTCCAAGAGGGTGTTTGTTTGTTGGCATCGTTCGAAACTTCAAAAGGAAAGATGGAAAGGAATAAAAAAACTTTTCCACTTGGTTTTTGATTAGTCTAAACCATTTTTGAGTGAGGTTAACATAGAGTCCAATAATCAAAACTTGAAAATGGTTTATGTGTTGGTGTTGATGTAACCGACCGAGTAAGAGAGCAAGAGAAAGGGAGAACAAGATTTTAATCTATGTGAATTGTGTATGTGAGACCTTTTACTTAAACTTGGAAGTAATACCAATGCATAATCATTACATTACATGGGAACTTAAAAAAATAGTTTGGTTTGTGTGTGGGAGGAGTATATAGCCGATCGGCTATATGAGGCTAGGGGGTTCATATTATATTTTTTTAACAAATCATTTACTTGTATTTCTTTGTAAACATTGAATTAAAGTAACACTTGTATATAATTTAAATAAAAACGTAAAAATTAAACGCGAGTTAGGCTAAGGTCAAGGAACAAAGATGACAAGGTTCGTAAAATAGTAATTTACGATCACAAAAATAATAACGAGACACGTCGTAAATTTTTACGATGCTTAAAACGTTTAACGAACGCACGGTCAAACGTCGACTCGCGAAAAGTCAAAAGTAAAAATTTCAAATTTCCGTTCGTAATAAAATACAAAAATAATTATTTACGACAAATAAAATTTAAATGTCGGTGTTCGTTCTCACGAATTTATAAAGTTATAATTATGACGTCGAATTCGCGATCGTCATACGCGTCGTAAAACTCGGGTTGTAACAGTTAAGGGTTGGTGATTTCTTTTCTCTCTAATCTAATATTTATTTCTTTCTCTCCTCTCTCTTTTCCTCACCCACGTCCCACTCTCTCTCTACTCTCTCTCTAAAACTTTCTAGTGTAGTATTTTGTTTGGTATTTCGATCTTTATCAGATTGCTAACTAAAAACAAAATCGTCCAAATAATTATGCATTCAACAATTAAGCAAGTAATCATTGAGTATCAAAATAACATAAAAAAATATAATCATATCTCACGAGAACATGTTAACATTTTAAAATTACAAAAACACATATGCAAGGTGAAAGTAGTCTAGATCGACTAAGAAGAATCATAATTACTACTTGTTTAATAAGCAATCCTAATGAAATACAAAGTTCATCAATGTAAACTAACATTAGGCATATTTAGAAAGAGCCATTTAAATAAGTTAGAGAATGAATATGAGACTATCACTAGTGATGCTCAATTTAGACTAAACATGACCATTTTTATAGGTTATACCACGAACCTAACTTCCTTCCAGGAAGCAATTCAACCGTTAGGTTAAATAGAATTTTTAGTGCAATAGATTCTCTAGTAGTCATTCTCATTTTAGAAAATAGAATTCATTGCATTTTCCTAATGAAGTGTAGCAAAGATAAAATTTGCATTGTCTATTAATACTTGGCCTAATATGACTCAACTAGTATGTTTCAATTCTAGTTCTCATAATCCTAATCAAGATGTGTAGAATTCTAGGGTTTAATGAGAGAGCAAGCAAGATTTTGTTAGTTTAAACATGATTGAGTCTTCTGGAGCTTAGGAGTATACTTTTGAAAATAATCTAATTACGGTTATTTACCTCAATAGATATTGTGAATATTCCATTGTAGAAATCATGATGTAATAAACGTTATCTATATGTTTATTAGACCTTAAGCAAGTGCAACAAGATAAAAATGGAGATATTCAAATCTGATAACGTCGGATGGATCTACCTAAATAAAAGACAGATATGGGTATGGAAGATTTCCGCGATCCGTGGGTGTCTAAAAATTGGACATAACTCGATTTTCCGTTATTTGGGTGATGTTGTTATCCTTTTGGAAATAAGAGATGATTATATATGTTATAAGGGTTCTCAATATGAATTTTCGGATTCGACGTCTAAGTTTTGATTCTTACGTTGAAGTACTCATAAAGTTCCCGATGGAATTTCTAAGTTGTCGATTCTACTTGGAGTGTGCTATGTTTAGCTTGTATAATCTGACAATAGCTAATAACACAAATATTTAAACACTTAGACTTAATAAAACATCTTCAATACAAGTGTGAGTTGCAATTTGATAAATATTCTTTTCGTCTTACAATCAATTTCATAATTTCATGTATTAACATAAATTGGTTTAAACATGTAGATTTGGAAAAAATCTATGGTCGTTTTATTGATATTTACCTTGATCCCAGATATAATTCTAATCATCGACTTCATGTTCCTTATTTTGACCATTTGTAATTGGATAGAATAATGAGATTAATTATCATTTGAATAGTAATCATTGTCATGACCCGTTCAATAACGTACTTTTCCCAAGCATTTTTTACATAATTCTTGACAATAGGAAAGGCTAATCACTTGCCAATGAAGTATCCATAAAGAGTGTTAACGAACCAAGAACTGACCTCCTTAATAGTAACCAAAGGAATTGCAACATGAGCACCCGAAACGATCTCATCTGAAGTTAATTTAGTGAGTTTGACGAGCTTCTTGAGGTTTTTATCTTTCAGCATAGATGCAAACGAATTTAGAGCTGGTGTTTCATTCTCAATACCCTCATGAACCTTTGCTACATTATCCTTATTAATAGAGCATGATACAATAGCATTAGTAGCAGGTTCCTCTATTGTCACAGCACCTAGAGAACAATCAGAGTTCAAGGTCTGATGTGCGTCAACGTAGAACCTCTAGCAGCACCATTCAAATCAACAATGTGATTCTTTACAGCAACATTAATAGGATCTAATTCAAGGTTAGTATTCTCCAAGTGAACCTCAATTAGAAGCAAGATTACGTCTAATATTATTTGATTCCATACCTTTTTTAGTAGTCAAATTGCTAGAAACAGATCCCTTTGCCTTTATACCTTTTTACCAACAACAATACCCGTCAATGAGTCCCTCACCTTCATACCAATGGTGCCAGCAGCCTCTATAACTCTCTATCCCAGATCCACGAACAACAAGCAAATAGAATCAAGATCAGGAAGCGAATATGAAAAAGAAATCCTAAAAAATTAGGATTTCCAGTGATCACACATAAACCCTAGCCGCCCATCATTGATTAAAAGAAGTAATGACTGAACAATGATATTCCGACACAATAAATGAAACAATAAATAGCAGCGATCAGATTTGATCAAATGAACATGAATCACTATTTTCGCCCACAGTTAGAGAGAGAATATAGGGGGTCCTCAACTATTACATTTTTATATAACATTTTCAAGATTTTGACTAGAGTGAATGTTTTTATTTCAAGTGAATGTTAATGTGAAAATTTATGCGAAGATAAAACAACAAATTGAAAGTATTTTCTTACCAAGAAAGTTAAGTTTTAAATTTAGGACTTTCAAATATTTTATCTTTCAAATCCTATGTTCATTTTAATCCAAATATCTATTAGTTGTGATTGTGAATTAGACTAATGTAAGCACAAACTAAGTTAAAAACACATTTTCTTTTTCTTACATACTAATGTGTTATTATGATATTTTCTCTTGTTTAGACAACTTATGTTTAAGCAAGATAATAGAATGACATGTCCTAGAGACCTTGTTGAGACTTTAATCAAATGAAAGTGTTGAATATATGGTGGTGACACATTTTAACACTTGAACTAGTAACACGATAATCGTGCAAGACAATATTTTTCAAAAGGTTTGACAAGCTTGCTTGGCTCTCAATCCTAAGTGTGTTATCACAAATAATAAGATTTACAAGATGTAGATATAACATTTGTAAACATAGTAATCTATACCTATATGAAATGCAAAAGCAATTTCACAACTTTGTGCAAAAGATCTACCATAAGATCAATTGAGGCATAAACATGAAAACTAATAAATAACGCACATGACGAAATTATGCTAATTAACCAAGAAGCTCAACTACAAATGTAATAAGCATATTAAAGATTGATTAACAATATTAATATGTAATGTAGAACAAATAATCATTTAGCATAACACACAAACATACTACACTTCGTTTGGTGTATAAAATATAACAATGTATACATAACTTGATTTTATTTGTAAATAAATCATTTTCCTCCCCATCAGTAAATTTGAAAAAGACATTTACTTTCCAATGATAAAATACACCAACGTTTAAAGGGATACCAACTAGAAGTGCCCGACTCGAAAGGAAAAGTTAAAATAGACTTTTTACGCATAAAACAAAATCAAAATTTTAGACACTATGTGGTATTTTGTTTATTTGACTAACTTAAAATTTGAATGAAGATTTAAGACCCATTCCATTGGAAAGTACATTTAAAATCCTTCAAAATTGGTTTTTGAATCGTCAAAATCCGACGCACGGATGATTTTCTATGAATTTTTGAAGTTGGACAAAAACTGAAAATGCCACCGACGGATCTTCATGGACGGATCCACTTTTGGTGGATCCGTGGATCCGTGAAGAGGTGAAATTTTGGCAGAAATGTTTATTTCACTTTTAGTCACATTATTCCATTTGTTTGGGATTCATTAGAAGACCTTCAAGCTAGTATAACACATTATATTTAACATCAAAACTTATAAATACTAAACATAGAAGAACTATTCATATTATGTGCCGCTTGATAGAAAATTTGATACATGGACCGTACTCTATTTTAAAAACCATTTATTTTAAAAACTAGAGCGACGTGGCTTTTGATACCAATTTTAGAATCGTAAAAGGGGGGGGGGGTGAAACGTTTCCATTAAAAACTTAAAACTTTTGTATCAAACAACCAATCAAGTTTGATGTAATATGAAAGGTGTTCATAATAGTTCAACTACAATAACTATACTAAAGAACATCAAACAAAGCATATCACCACAACACAAACATAAATGCAAAGCAAACATAAATATAAAGCGATAAAGACAAATATAAATGTAAAGCGATAAGTAAAATAAAGTACAAACCGGACACGATGATTTATAGTGGTTTGGCTATGAAGATCCTCTTCGCCCTACTCCACTTCCTGAGTACCCAACTCGAGAGTTACTTCACTAGATCAACAAGCTCCTTGAAGGCGAAGAAAACCATAAAATGTCGCTTACACTTTATCCGATACTAAGCTAAATACCGAGTCCTACTTCGAGGTAGAACTAACCTAATGTCGCTTACACTTTATCTGGTACTAAGCTAAATACCGAGTCCTTCTTCGGGTACAACCAAACCCATTATGTTTTATGGCCCAACATAACAAACCTTGTGTTTTATGGCCTAAACACATAAACCACCTAACATCTAGTTTGTTGTATAATGATTGATACACAAATGTGTATAATGATGATCCAAGACATAATTGACAATTAGATGTAAAAGCCTAATCTAAAACATCAAGATCACTAAGCATGATGTTGTTGATGAAGATGACATGTCTCTTGGCTTGTTGTGATAGATCTTCATATATGTAGGTATGTGGTGGATGATGATGGCAAGATCTCTAAGCTTGCTGGAAGGGAGGATCATGTAGAATCATACTTGCAACAAATGAAAGTTAGAAGCATTATGATCAAGGGTTATTGGGGTTTTGATGATATGATTAATTGTGTTTTTACATTATAAAAACTTGTTTATAATGATCCTAAATGTGTGTAACAATGTGGAAGAAAGGTTATGAAAAGCTTGGGTGAAAAACTAAGCAAATGGGTGGTTTTTATAGAAAACTCAAAACTTGGCCGTCAAGGTGCCACGGATCCAGGGATGGTGGATCCGTCTGCCTTTTAGGTGGATCCGTGGGTCGCAAGATCCAAATTCAAAATTGTTAGAAATCTTTTAAATCTTTTAAAATATTTTGCTTAGATCTTAATGTACTTAAAAATCTGATTTGATTTTGTTCTAGAAGGAAAATCAATCTTAACATTAAAAAGGAAAGATTTGTAAGATATGAAATTTCTTATGAGATTTGTTTCCAAAAGTGGTTAATCCTAATTTGTCTTATTCACTAATGTGATTAATCATTATTAAGTAAAGGATTACTTAAAAGCATTTGTTTAGTGGTGATGTAAGTAAACTTAAAAAGGTTTATTAAAAATGACTTAATGATAAAATGAGTTTTAATCATTAGGCTAGTTTGTAAAAACGTATTAATCATTTTTAATGGTTTGTTAAATGGGTTGATCATAATGCAACTTAACAAAAATATTCGTACCTTTTGTTGAAGCATGAGTAGACTCGAGACGTCAAGAGGTGTTGATGAATGTATGCGTTGATGAGTTGTGGTCACGCGTAACTTGCACATTTTACGTTATGTATTACAAGTTACTTGTTTGTCATTATTAAAACCAAAGGTGTGACAATCATTCAAATTCACGTCGTTATTTTATTCTCGAGTATTAAATATAATTTTCATTTTTATGTTGAGATGTGAACTCACTATTAACCGGAAGAAATTAGGGTTTACGTTTGCAAATTAAGTAACGTCAACGAAGAACCGAAGAATCCTACGTTAAGTATCGACGTTTATGTTATCGAATTTCCGTAGAAATATTTTTATTACATTCGTTTTTATTTTTCGTGTCTCGTACTATTTTTACTTTTTACGAAAAACGACTACAAATCGTACCTTTTTAAATATCG